>CAUYPK010106682.1:0-12446 GCA_963574355.1 Loris lydekkerianus
GATTCGGGATTTATAAACTTTCATTTACAAGACTTTACTGCCTTAAATGGGGTTTTCACTTAATTAAATGTGCCATTAAATATTGTGGGTTAAATAGTTCAGTGGAATACAGTTCAGTTCAGCCGCCTGCCTCTTCAGCTCAGCCGCGACTTGTGGACTGAGCTGAAGCACCGCCCCCTCAAGCAGACGGCAGAAGACGACTGGAGACTACGTGCATTTGATTAGGTGCGTGCACACCGAATCAAATAACCTGTATGACCTGAGTATAAGCCGAGTTCGGGTTTTTCGGCACAAATTTTGTGCCAAAAAAACTCAGCTTATACGCGAGTATATACGGTACCATGAAACAGCCCAAGTTAGTGTCCTTGTGGGAGTCCTTGGTGTCTGAGGTTTATTGCCCAAACAAAAAGAGGATTTGAATGCTATCTAACCAGAACAAAGAGTCAAAATCAGGGCTTTGAGTTGCAAAACAAAGTTTTGAAGGCTGTTCAAAGTTGAGTTTGTGTTGAGACATAAACTTAAGAGATAAGTGTTTTATGAGCTCCCCGAAGGCATTAGAGGACTCAGCCTTTTGGAAATGGTACAGGATATTGCAACCCCAACTGGTCACTGCACAGATAAGACAGACCAACCTGACAGTCACTTTTTCATGAAAGGGCCTAGGGAACTGAGAGAGAAAAGTGAGAAAATTGCTGGTGGGCTCAGGAGGCACAGGGATATGTGTAACTGGTCTCTAGGGATATGAGCAGAACAAGTGGTGATCCCAGCAAGAGACATCACAAGATAGATGCCCACATAGAGGTGTTACCTCAGCACCAAAAGCCACGAAAAAACTCAACCAGGAAAACCCACAGCTCCCTGCAATGCCTTAACATTGTTCACCATAGTAAGGCAGGGTGTAGAATTTTTAATTCACTGTCTATTCAGAAGAAACAGTCTGTAAGCTTAATAACATAGGGGAAAACTTGGGATTGGTACAACTAATTAATTCTCTGACATTAGTAAAAATGGAGGCTTAAGAGCTAAAACAACTTAGGGAAATAAAGTGCTATTCCTTTAACTTAAAAAATTGTTCTTGTTTTTTGTTGCCCAGGCTGTTTTCCAGCTCTTGGTCTCAAGGGATGTATGTATGCATCATTTGTACGTATCAAAGTACTATCTCCACAAATTATATCAGAAGAGAAACTGGAAGAATGAATTCAACTGAAAGTCAAGACAAGTATACTAAAGGTTTCAAGACCAAAAAATAGGAAATTTTTCTCCAAACTGATTTGAGACTGAATACTTACTACTTACTGCTTACCTAGTAATGGAAGGTTGATTTTCTTGGAGGACAAATATGCCCAGCTAAGAATGACATTTCCTAACTTCCTCTGCAGATGGGAGTGGCCATGAAGATGTAAGCAGAAGTAGCAAAAGCGGGTTTCACAGAAAATGCTATTTTTACTCTTTGCCTCCCCCTTCATTCTGGCTGGAACTCAGATGTGATGATTGAAGCACCAGCAGCTATATTGTAAACCTGAGGAAGGAAGCCATAGGCTAAGAAGCACAACCTGTGAGATGGAACCTGGAATCCTGATGACTTTGGAGAGCTAATCTATTAGTCCCTTCATTGGTACTAGGGATACCAGTGAATTGGACCAGCCCTTCCCCTTGAGAAATTCACAAGGAAGAAGAATTTCCTTGTGAATGGAAAGGAATGGAGGAGAGAAACATGTAAACCAGTAACTACAGGAGGATAAATAATCTTAAAAAATAATAATATCACAAACTCCAAGCTTCTATAGCTGTTGTTCTTCAAAATATGTCTGTTCTGCCATGCTATATTTAGTTCATATCAATTTTTCATTTTCCAAGAACTTCTGAGTACATTGAGAGTTCATTGACCATATCTATAATTACATTTGAGAATCATTCATAAATTAAATGAAATTCAACAAATAATTACTGAGTGCTTGTCATGTCCAAGCATTGGCTAGGTTTCATGGTCCATACAAAAATGTTGGAGTAACAGTCAGTCTTCATATGGCTTTCTGCAAGTGCCTGCGAGGCACAGAGCACGATAAAGCCACATAACTGAGAGAGTCATTCTTTTCTTTAGACTCCTTCTTTTTGAGGCAGACTTTAAGAAAAATAAAGCAAAATAATACCTTTTATAAAGGCAGGCCAGTTAATAAGTGTAGAGAGAATGTTATTCTGGGATATTGTTCAGTGCTAAAAAGAAACGAGCTATCAAGCCATGCGAAGACCTGGAGAAAAAATGAAATGCACATTCCTAAGTGAAGTAAACTAATCTGAAAGGGCTACAAACTATGTGACTCCAACTATACAACATTCTAGAAAAGTCAAAAACCTATGGAGATAGTATAAAGAAGTGGTTCCCAGGGGTTTGGAGGGAGAAGGATGTGCGCACTCAGGCAGAGCACAGAGGATGTGTAGGACAGTGAAATCACTCTGTGTGATGCTACAGTGGCAGACACGTTTGTCATTCAACATGCAGCATCCAGGCTGAGCCCTACTGTAAGCTGGGGGCTCTGTGATTCCGACGCGCCAGTGTCGCTTCATCAACTGTAACAAATCAAACACTGGACTGGGGGTGGGGCTGTTGGTGGTGAGGACCCTGGAGCAGGTGGGGACCTCCATCCTCTCACTCAGTTTCTTATTAACCTAAAACTACTCTAAAAAGCAAAGTCTATAGTTTAAAGAATAATTAGATGAAAGACTGTGGGAAGCAAGATAGTCACTTGGTGCCCAGGTGCCATCCTGAAGACTTCTAGAAATTGACAGAGGGAGACCCTCTTTATGATGGAGAAACGCTATGGCTGTCTCCTTTTCCTAAGGACTGACTTTAGCATGAGTAATAGTGGAGCCGCCTGATAATAGACATTATGACATGTTGCGAGGATTACCAGAAGTGTTTAATCTGAATATAACCAAGACTCTAACTTGAAGTTTGAGGAAGATACAAAGAAAAAAAATCCAGTTAAATGACACCTTGAGATAACAGAATCAGACAAATAGAAACTATAGGACGTTCTATACAACACCTGGTCTGAACTCTGCAGTCAGTGATGCAGAAATAGATAAATATTTTAGAAAGATGGGGCTGAGCTTTTACAACCAAAAAAGATATTGAAGAGATATCACAACCAGTTGCAATACATAAATCTTAATTGGATCCTTGAGATAAGTGGGAAAGATTTCTAATATGGATTAACATTAAATTATTTTATTAATTGGATTAGGTCTGATCATTTTATTGGGATTGTATAGGCTAACTTCTCAGGAGATGAGGGCTGGGTATTCAAAATACAACATCACGATGTCTGCAGTTTACTTTCAAATTGTTCAGCCAGAGATACAGAGGTGGAGTTAGAAAGCTAGATGGTCAATGTGTGATCCAGTGGTTTGGCTCAACTGTAGGTTCTTGGAACAGTCAAATACCATTTCCTCAAATTTTCTGTATGTTGGTAAATCTCCATAATAAATATGAGGTAAAAATATTATATCTTGACTATCAAATTGTTTAGATGAGTCTACAACTGTATTTTACATTTTCCTAACTGAAAGAAATGTTTGTGTTCTCAAGGTAGAAATAGAGATTTCCGGACACTCACTGGGGGCCTGATGCAATGACAGTGTTAACACCTGTAAATTACTGTGAAGATATATTTTTATAGGGCATACCTGGCTCCAGGCCACTTTGAGAGTTGGAAATGCAGGTTTAGTGCTGCATTTGCCTGAGGTGAGCACAGGAAATGCTTAGGCAACTTCTCGTGATTGACGATGCTTTACTTGGCACCCAGACTAATATCAAAAGTTATGGGAGAACAAGGATTGCCACAGTTTTCTAAGACACAGCTTCAAGCTGCTGACACAAGCAGGCACCCATGCGGGGGAGCACAGGGACATTTCTGCAAGTCAGGGCAGGTCATGTGGCTACTTGGGAGAACATTCCACAAGTCTGCTGTGGACAGTTTCTCTGAGCACAATTTATTGAAATTTCTACATAGGGGCACGAAGGAATTCTGATTAACATCTCTAATGTCTCTTTACTTCTCTTTTCTAATTATTCTTATTCACTTCGATGGTTTTTGGTAGGGTGAGGGGAAGAGGCAAGAGAGATGCTGGAGCAGAGGGAAAGCCCAGGGTACTGTGTGCTGGGGCCTCTGGCCAGGTTCCTACGCCTGCCCAGCACACCCCTCTCCCAAGCCCTCCTCAGCAATTTTGTAGCCAAGGCAAAGCCCTAAACAGTTGAGAAAATCTTCCCGTGGCTTGGTGTTTGGCGTCTTTATTTATGGCTGGCAGACTGTGACTCAGGTGCCATCGTCAAAGAGGTTTCTGTGCAAAGTGATAATATTTGCGTGGCATTTTACAATTTATAAAATTCTTCGTTAACATGTGTTATGTCAACATGTATTTCATTCCTGGGAATTCAGTGTTGTGCCCACTTCACAGATAAACACACTGTACCTCAAAAGGCCAAAACTCAGCACTCAACTGGTCCTTAAGGGCAGTGCCTGTGGCTCAAGGAGTAGGGCGCTGGACTCACATATTGAGGGTGGCAGGTTCAAATCCGGCCCTGGCCATAAACTGCAAAAAAAAAAAAAAAAGAACGAAAGAAAGAACGAAAGAAAATATTATTAACTGGTCAGTGACAGGGCTGGCAGCTGAGTCAGGCCTCTGGACACGAATCCTGCTCATCCCCCTGTACAATTTGTGCCCCGGTAGTACTAATACTTCATTCTCAGGGCTGGTAGTACTAATACTTCATTCTCAAGGCCGAGCCTTTAACTGAAGGCACTCATAGTACATGCCTGAATAATGAAAGGTCCTCGTGAGTCAAAGCCCAGTTAATTGAAAACTATTTTAGGGAGTTACGTAGGTAGTGGTCAAAAGAGTGTGAGTTCTGGAATCATAGAATCTGGGCTCAAATCCCACTTCTGTTTACAAATGGTGCAACCCTTGGCGAGTCAGGTTCGTACCTGAGCCTCACTTTTACCCCACGAGGCTATTTTGAGGACTAAATAAAATGAGACACGGTGACATGTAGTACCTGCTAAATGTTTGCTGTCAGAATGCTTCATGACCTTTTTTCTAACTGCCTGGTTGTCAGGACTATCCAAGGGCCCACTTGGGAGCAATCACCTCTTCTAGCCTGCACTCCCTACATCAGGGATCAGATTTACTTTTTTTCCTTTTTTCCAAAACCAAATATTTTCAATGGTCTGTGAGTATGGTCTATTAGTTCAAGGAACATTCAGACAGTGACTAATTGGAAAAATGTCAAAACGCTTGTCCTCAGTAGTCCCAAAACATGACAATATGATGCTGAAATTTAATGATTTTCTTAGCAATCCACTTGGATTTCTTTTAAGATAAATTATTTATCTTGAGAAGAAACTTTCTTATACAGAAAAGTTATAAGGTGCATCCTCATTCTCTCTTAGTCTTCATATAAAAAGTCTATGACCCAGAATGCTTTTGCCATCATACCTGCATTTGTTTTTAGTAGATCATAAGATACGGCCCCATTTCATCATTGCATTGTACTTAAGCCAACAAAGTCTATATAAGCTGGGGAAACAAAGTGGGTTTTCTCCAGCTTGATCTCTTTCCTGATTATAAACTTGAAATCTGCATTAACTCTTAGCAAACATTAAGGTAAGTGGAAGACCTTAAAATTTTCCAAGGGCGATACCTTTCAGAATATAAACGTAACAGGACACATTAGGCTTTATCTGTATTATAATATTATTTACACATGATTGTACTACTGCCTAGTGAATGGCAAATTTCTGTCAGACATAAGATCATCTAGGAAAATAACTAGAGTAGAAATCCAAAATCTTGTTTACTAGTCAGATAATACTGGGTATGTCAGGGTTTGAAGATTTTATGTCTGCCACTGTAAAACTGTTCTACCAATCTGTGACCTACCTTTAGGTTAAGTTAAATTATATGTAAGAAAGTGCTCTGTAAATTGGAAAGGTTCCTGTTAACATAAAATATCATCATAATAGTTATTTGTATAATTTAAAAATTCAACAATTTTGGCCATTTTTGCTAAAATGCATATATGGAAAATCAATGTCTCAAAGGCAAACTTCCTTGTGCTAAATGCTTTTCTTGTAATGCAGTTGCTGTCATGGAGCAGTGAATTTATCAGTTAACTTTCTCTTTTTTTAGGATATTCCTATCTTCAGTCAATCAACATGGATACCATTGTGGACACCTCTGTATTTCTGGGAAAATTTCTCTATTTCCTTTTAGAAGCTATTGCTTGCAAGATAATTCCCAAGAGAAAAAAGAATGTTGCTGGAGAGATCGTACTTATAACAGGAGCTGGAAGTGGACTGGGGCGGCAATTGGCCATACATTTTGCCAGGCTTGGAGCCATTTTAGTTCTGTGGGACATTAATGAAGAAGGCAATATGGAAACGTGTAGACTGGCCAAAGAGAAGGGAGCTGTGAAAGTTTTTGCCTATACGTGTGACTGTAGCAAAAGGCAAGACATCTACAGAGTTGCTGATCAGGTAAGCCGAGCAGTGTTCTTTCCTTCTGTGCCTGAAAAAAATCAGTGTCCCTGCATCTGGAGTATGCACATTTATGAAAAGAGGAGAGGAGGTTGTCGTGAACTTCCCCCGAGATCTATCTCTGTGTGTCTCCTGCTGAAGTCCGCATGCCAGAAACAGGCCTTTGTAACCTCTGTAAAAGGATTACAGCATGAAACAATGCAAGTGGGAATCTGATGAGGCTTCTCAGCCGGCAGTGTCCAGCTGCCCTTCTGGGCAGCTCATTTATCATCAGAAGTTCGTAAAAACTGAGCTTAGTCCTGGCTCTGGTGCTGGCTCTGGTGCTCATTAGTTGTGCAATTTTTCCCAGGTTAACTCCACTTCTCTCGGTTCCCCTTTCTTCATCTGTGAAATGAAAGGAGTGAGCCCAGTAATCTTCATCACAGTCAACTTTAACTTAACTTTCTATGTTTTATGATTCTAATGCATATTCATTATCAACATGTACTGAGGATATAAAGAGTATGAAATAGAAGGTAGAAGAAATAAAATTAAAATACGCCAAGTGCATTTGCTTTTATTTTTTGGGTTTTTTTTTTTTTTTTTTTTTTTTTTTTTGGTTTTTTTGAGACAGAACCTCAAGCTGTCACCCTAGGTAGAATGCCATGGCATCTCAGCTCACAGCAACCTCAAACTCTTGGGCTTAAGTGATTCTCTTGCCTCAGCCTCCCAAGTAGCTGAGACTACAGGTGCCCACCACAACACCTGGCTATTTTTTGGTTGTAGTTGTCATTATTGTTTGGTGGGCCAGGGCTAGATTCGAACCCGCCAGCTCCGGTGTATGTGGCTGGCGCCCTAGTCACTCGAGCTACAAGTGCCGAGCCAGTGCATTTGCTCTTATGCTTAGCCTATTGATACTTGTTCTAACTCCACTCTAAATATTGATAAGCACTCTCAACAGCCAACATTTACTGTGTAGTTACCATGTACGCTGACAACAATAGATAAGCTTTCAAGTAGTGCTCTAATCAAGTAACCTTGAGTAAAGTGTGGTGAGGGGAGATGAAGATCAAGAGAGAAAGAAACAGGATAGAGTTCTACAGTTTGTTAAGCTCACAGTCCCCTGGGGAGAACACAGCACAGCACTCAGGACCAGAGGGAAACAGCGGGTCCATCGGGAGGCACAGGATTTGCTATTTATCATCCATCACCAGCCAGCGTTTCCACAGGAAGGGGCGGACAAAGCAGGGAAAGCATGTCTAGGACATGTTAATCTGAATTATTTGAGGTGGCTATCCCTGTTTGTCAGGCACCTGGCCATGGGGTGACTGGGGTATGCATAGAATGGCCCAGAGTGTGAAAACCTCATAAAAGAAGTGGTTGGACCTATGGACTTGATTGCCTGCTAAAGAAGGGGAAATGCCCAGCCTCTAGCCAAGGGAGCACCAAAAAGAACAAATTACAAGTAGTTCTCATCCTAAGAATTGTATATGCCTAATAACTCATTTAATCAATTCAACATCACCCTCTTAGGTGCATATCATTATCATCATTTCTATTTACAAACAAGGAAACTGAGGAGCAGAGGGAATGTGCAATTTTTGCAAGATCATAGAACTAATGACCCAAGAACCCAGACAGCTTGGAGCCAGAGTCTTTTCTCCGTTATCTGACACTATTATCTAAAAGGGTGCATGCAGTTTGGTAACAGAAACCCCAAGGATTTTTCCTTCCCTTTGGCAATCTAAGCTCCGTATATAGCATTTGTTTATTGATCCAAAAACATAAATTGAATCACTATTCTCTGTAACACTTGCCTTCTGAACCGTCCTTGTCACCCTTCATTTTCTACTGCTTCCTTCTTGTTTGGGGACCCTATAGGATTCGCTCTTTATAATCCACCACCAGCTAGTGTGAAAATGGGTATTATATAGACATCTAAGTATATTTTAGAACAGAGCAAGTGGAATCAAAATTAGTCTTCATTTCTCAAAAAAGGAAAGACACGTGGCAGAAAAGTACACAGGTAAATCTCTTGGTGTCAAGCTGAAGGAAGCCGTCTGTCTCACTCTGTCTCACTGTGTCAGCTTTATCAGTGTCGCCTACAAAGCCAGAATTTGCAACAAACTGGTAAAAGACAAACAGTCTTTCTAGTGTTTCTGCTGGGCAGGGCTGGTGCTGTATTGTGGATTATGCAAGCAGGCCAGGTGGACAGTGTGGAGGGGAGGGTGAAGGAAATGCTGAGGGGACTTGCAAGGCACAGTAGCAGCAGCACAGCTGTGGACCAAGAAGAATCAGTCACAGATAGGAATTAAATTTGGTGTGATCCTGGGGCCAGAAGTGCGCTGCACCCCAGAAGTCTGCCGGTGGCAGATCAGACGCATCTGTTTGGGGATGTCTTCATGCCAAGCACTGGCCTAGGGAGCTGGGATGTGCTCTCACCTTCCTGCTCATGGAAGAGGCAGGTAAATGCCACCGCAGAAATAACCAGCTGGCACCTGCCATGCTGAGGGGACCTAACTGCCATCTGAAGAAGCCATTTTGAGACATATAGCCTGGTCTGGAGCTGGGCTGCCAATAGTGCTCCAGGAAAGGGTGTTGACACAGAAACAGGAGATAAAGAAAATATGCCACAACAGACTGAAGGGCACCTCCACACAAAGATCAAGATGCTTTAAAAAATACATAAATAAATAAAACTACCAATCTGAAATGCGTTGTTTTAGAAATGCAATTCTTTATAAAGTTTCTACAACACTGCCAAATTTCTATATTACAAGATAAAAATATCTAGTGTTAAAGAAACTACCTGAAGAATATGAGAAAAAGAAATTGTGACTGTAGGAGATAAATATCCCAGTGTAATATCTCTGTTGAGTTAATGGTTTCCTCCCTTCTGACCAGGTCAGAAAAGAAGTTGGCGATGTGACCATTCTCATTAACAATGCTGGCATCGTAACAGGAAAGCCCTTGCTGGACACTCCAGATCACATGGTAGAGAAATCATTCCTCGTAAATGCCATATCTCATTTCTGGGTAAATTTTTATTTTTCCTTTTCTTTTATTGGGGGTTATGGAAATTCCATGTATTTACATAAACATCTGTTGGTGCATTTGTCTATAAGTAAACCATTTACTGTGGGTTTTCGGTTGATAGACCAGCGGGGTCTCATCTTTGCCAGATTTCACCCTGCCACTGCCATCTGTATTTTTCCTGATTTTTGCCCTACTCCATAGTCTCAGAAAAATTCCTTTCTCTTTATCCTCTCTGGTTTTGTCTCAAGACTTACTAGGCTGTTCAGAAGCAACAAACTGAGATTGTAATAGCAGTTTTATACAACAGATTTCATTTGCTCATGAGTGAAGGAAGAATATGTGTATGAGGTCAGAAAAATGAGTTCATGAACTTACCCTAGAAAAAGTGCTTCGTACCTCACTGCTGAATATCTCTACAGTCACCAACGACCAAGGGGAGTACTTTGAAAGTGACCGCAGTGCTATTCAGCAGGGAGGAATGTAGCACTTTTTCCAGGATGAGTTACAGAAGTTAATGGTCACATCTTGTAGAGAGGAGGGCTATTTTCATAAAGGTGGTTTATGTGTGTAGAAGACTATGGGTGGTTACAAAAGGAACAAAGTTAGAGGGAATCATAACAGCCACCAGTGACTGAGCACTTGATCCAGACCAGGCACTATCACAAATGCTTTAACTGCAGAGGCAGCCACAGCACTATTTTCATTCTCATTTTATAGATAAGGAAACTGAGGCCAAAAGTGTTTAAATAAATCCTCCAACATTATGCAACTGGTATGTGAGGGTTCAAGCTTCCAGAAGGAAGAAGTGAGAGAGAACTGAAAGACTCTTGACAGAAGGGAAATTAGTTCATTTATAACGCAGAAATGTCTTCTCCCAGGCCTGGAGCAGCTGGACAGCACTGTCCAGAACTGTCTTTGGTGATGGCAGTGCTCTTCTTCTGTGCTTTCCAGGACAGCAGCCTCTGGACATCTGTGGCTATGAAGGGATAGTGATGTGGCTAATTACTGAGGCACCGAGCTTTAACTTTATGTCACATACTTCACTGAAATGCATGCTTGCCTAGAGGCTGTTGCTTTGGTCAGTGTGAGTCTAGAAAATGGATGGGTGTGGGAGAGGCCTTAAGTTGCCAGATTCCTTTCCTCAGGGAGGGCTCATCCTCCATCTGTGAGAGAATGAGCCTCAGTGGTGGGCAGGCTTACAGGAGGTACAGGTGGTGGGAACCTGGGCCATGGGAGACATCGAGAAGAGGGGCAGGAAGGTCTTTAGGCCTTTGTGTCTCCAAAAGCAGGACTGATCTTAGAATGGGCTTGCTTTAAGTGTCCCTGGCTCCTCCGTCTTTCCACTCAGTGCTCACTTACCAGTCTCAAAGCTGTGTGCTCTTTTTTCTTGGTCACCAGGAAGCCAGTAGGAGCCCTGTGGAGCACCTGACATAGATGTTCTATAAAACCGTGAAAACTATTGATTCCCTTCCTTGTCCCACCCCCAAACCTTTCCTTTTGAAAAGGGAGGAAGTACCTCCTTGGTCAATGGAGCTGGGGTGAACTTGTTTCTAATCACACCCCAAATACAGAGATCATCCCTCATTCCTTCCTTTCCCGCAACGCTGGCATCCTTGGTCCCCCTGGCCTGACATGTCCAAGAGCACGCCTGGCCCTCGAGCCATGAGACACTGGAACAAGCCATCCTCATTTCTCGTAGCACTACTCATGGCCCTGCGCCTTCAAATAGTGCCTTCTAACCTGCTGATCTTAAACAGACCAAGCAAATCATCTCCCTGCCCTGCTCAAGCATATTCAGAGGCTTCCAAATGCATTTAGAATAACACATAGTTCCCTGTCGTGGCCTGTAAGCCCAGGCAGGCTGAGGCAACTTCCTTCCCTAACTGTTTTCCATCTTTGATTTTCTCTACTTTTTGCTCACTTTTGACACTCAAGGATCCTGATTAAACCCCATAGCACACCAGCTCTTTCTCATTTGAGGGTCTTTGCCCACGCTCTTCTCTCTCTGACAAGAATATTCTTTCTTCTGACTAACATAGTAGCTCCCTCTCATTCTCCAAGCTTTATCTCTGAACTTGAACCTTTTTATTGTGTGTGAGTTCTGTTGTTTGGCATGAATAATTTGCATGGCTAACCATAAGAGGTAGTGATAAATACACCTAAGCCTTGTTGTTGTACACATGTTAGCACATCTAGAGAGAGATGATTCTGAGAAACAAATAAAACTAGGGGAACTAGAGGATCAATCTGCATTCATCTCTAGAATTCAAGAGATTTTTAAAAAAAAATTTCTATAGTTCCTATTTGTTTATCTATTCCAAGGCTAGGAAACCAAATTCAAAAATTATATCTCCAATAGGTACTGCCTGCTGAACTTTTACTGAGAAATTTCCTTTTATCTTGAGTTGCTTTAAACCTGCCAAGGTTCCCAGCCTGCCAGGAGGTGACCTCCCTTACTACCTAAATAGTTGGAAGGGGAGTTATGAGCCACAGAACAAGTATCAGTCCAGTTTCCTGGGGAGGCAGTTTAGTAGGCATTGGTCCCACATATTAGGTACAACCAGTGTTCCAAAAGAATGGGCTTGTCATCCATGATTACATGAAAATTACCCTGAAATAGAAAAGATTCCCTATTCAACAAATGGTGCTGGGTAAACTGGTTGGCAACCTGTAGAAGATTGAAACTAGACCCACTCCTTTCACCATTAACTAAGATAGACTCTCACTGGATAAAAGATTTAAACCTCAGACATAAAACTATAAAAATACTTGAAGAAAGTGCAGGGAAAACTCTTGAAGGAATTGGCCTGGGTGAATATTTTATGAGGAGGACTCCCCAGGCAATTGAAGCAGTATCAAAAATACACTATTGGGACCTGATCAAACTAAAAAGCT
>CAUYPK010106683.1:0-66767 GCA_963574355.1 Loris lydekkerianus
AAAACAATTACAATAATTGAGGAATCAGTAGGTTAAATGCTTTTCAATATTTATTGCTAAAGAAAAACTGTAAACTAGCAACAACTTTAAAACTTTAAATGAAGTGCAGAAAACCGTAGCTTAACAGGTAATCAAGCTAAATCACAATCACCGAATCAAATAACCTGTATGACCCCAGTATAAGCCGAGTTCGGGTTTTTCGGCACAAATTTTGTGCCGAAAAACCTCAGCTTATACTCGAGTATATATGGTACTTGGCTCTATCAGATGATGTTCTTTTAAAGAAGTGGCCATCATGTCTGGGACAATATCTTCCCCTTAAAACAACAAAATTAGAGTTTTATTGGCCGAGTGAGGTAGCTCATGCCTGTAGTCCGAGCACTCTGGGAAGCCAAGGCAGGTGGATTGCTTGAGCTCAGGAGTTCCAGCCCAGCTTCAGCAAGAGCGAAACTAAAAATAGGAAAACTAGCCAGGCATTGTGGCGGGTGCCTGGAAGCATGAAACAAAGATTTTTGAGGAAGAGAAAGATAGGTTTACAGACTAAGAGCAAGATACAGATGTAAGTTTACAGAACTCTGGAGGTTGCGGGAAGAGGATCACGTAAGTCCAAGAGTTTGAGGTTGCTGTGAGCTATGACAACACTATAGCACTCTAGCCTGGGCAATAGTGTGAGACTCTGTCTCAAAAAGGGAAAAAAAAAAAAAAAAAAAAAATAGAGTTTTATTTTCCATGCACTAAAACATTCAGATCTTAATCCTGTCAAAAAGGTTTCTCTCGAGCTTTCAGAGAAAGTGGTTTTAAAGAGAAAATGACTTCTTTAATAATTGAGGGGTTTTATACACATTTATTATGTGAAATAACCACAGAAACTGAGAAATAGTCTCTTTGCAAAGCAAATGTAACATTTATACAAGAAAGAACAAAATTAAATAAACCATTCTTGATATAAGGTCCTTCTTAAAAATTAAAGCTGTCCATTCTTTTCTGTCTTAAAAAAGATATAATAAAGAAGAAAGACAAAGTACAATAGCATCTTGAATCACTACCATACTAAATGAAGACTATATGGAATATACTTTTTTTTTTTTTGAGACAGAGTCTCACTCTGTCACCCAGGCTAGAGTGTAGTTGCATCAGCCTAGTTCACAGCAACCTCAAACCCCTAGGTTCAAACAATCCTCCCACTTCACCCTCCCCAGTAGGAGGGACTCCAGGTGTCTGACATAATGCCCAGCTAATTTTCCGTAGAGAGAGGGTCTCACCCTTGCTCAGACTGGCCTTGAACTCCTGGCCTCAAGTGATTCTCCAGCCTTGGCCTCCCAAAGTGCTGGGATTATAGGGGTGAACCATTGTGCCTGGCCTAAAATATACTTTATTCTAAGAAAAATGAGAGGCTATTGAAAGGCTTTTAGTATGTGAGTGACATGATTGGGTTTGCTGTGTGGACAATCTATTGGAAGGAGTGAGAATAGAAACAGATGAGACAGAAAGATTACAGTGGTTTAGGGAGATGCTTCTCAAACTGTTATGTGCAGATTTTGATTCAGTAGGTCTGGGGTGCCGTGGGAGACACTTCATTTCATTTCTTTTCTTTTTTTTTGAGACAGCCTCAACCTGTCACCCTGGGTAGAGTGCTGTGGCATCACAGCTCACAGCAACCTCCAACTCCTGGGCTCAAGCAATTCTCCTGACTCTGCCTCCCAAGTAGCTGGGACTACAGGCACCTGCCACAACGCCTAGCTATTTTTTGGTTGCAGCTGTCATGGTTGTTTGGCGGGCCCGTGCTGGATTCGAACCCACCAGCTCAGGTGTATGTGGCTGGCGCCTTAGTAACTCAAGCCACAGGCACCACCGACACTTCATTTCTTATAAGCCCCCAGGTGAACATGATGTTCTCAGTGAACTACACTGACTGGCAGGGGGTTAGAGTAGGGTAGTAACAGCATAGATGAGGGAAATGGATGGATAAGATAATAGGACTCACTGACTGATGAGGAGAATAGACGCAAGGATCACCAAAGATGGGTCCTGTGTTTCTGAGCAAATAGGGGGGTTTATATAGTGTGATTAGTGGATGTTGAACGCACACAAGATCATGACGTTGTAAAACATCCAAATGAAGATGGCAGGAAGATAGTTGGATTTACAAGTCTAGGGCTCAAGAGAAAAAGCTAGAAATAAAAATTTGAAGTCATTGGGAAAACTAAACGGTATGATAGACTCAAGGGAGTGAAGCACATAGCCCCAGCCCCTTTTCCCCGAGACATAGTTATACAGATGCAAAGGGGCTTCTGGAAGTAGAAGAGCTATTTATTTTACATAGTGAGGCATTTTTTAGTTATTTATGTCTCCCCACTTCCTTGTTACCTAGGTGAGTCTCAGAAACTGAAATCTTTGTTCAGACGTTCAGTTTACCACTAGAGTAAGTGTATGCGTAGTTCTCCTGAGACTCAACAAATGATTCCACTTAAGTAATCATCAGATGAGACACAGTATGTAATTCATTATAGTCATAATAATTCTTAAGATTCCTTATGAGAAAAATCACATTTTCTAAATATAGCTGCACTTAAGGTCTTTTGTTAAGTGGCTTATTACTGTTACTAGTTTGTAGGATTGTGTTTGGTCTGTACTCTGAGAACTCAAAGTTTCTATGGAAGAGAGAGATTTCAACATAAAGGTCACATTAGGAATGAGTAGTGACAAAATCAGAAACATGTTTTAGTACAAGGAATTAGGAAGTTGGGCACGTGTCATTGTTTCTTCAAGACCGAGTTTCTTCATCTATCAAGTGAGGAAATGAGAAAATATGATTTCTAATGTTGAGTCTGTAACTGAGCTATCCAAATGGTAAACACTAGCCACATGGAATTACTTAAATTTAAGTTTAAATTCATTAAAATTAAATCAAATTAAAAATTTAGTTTCTCTGTCATACTTTCCACATTTTAATATATATTTTTTTAAGTACAGACAGGGTCTCAGTCTTGCTCAGGCTGGTCTCAAACTCCTGAGTTTAAGCAATCCACCTGCCCTGGCCTCCCAGAGTGCTAGGATTACAGGTGTGAGTCCTCGAGCCCCGCCACTTTCCACATTTCAAATTTTCAAAGGCGAGATGTGGCTAGAGGCCACTCTACTGGACAATACAGATACATTCCATCATTGCAGAAAGTTCCATTAGAAAGCTATGTAATATACTTCCAGTCTCAGTATCAGTACAGTAGTGAGAAGATATTAAGATGCTTCCAGAAGTTATCGTGTAATAATTTCCCACTGAAGGACACTAGACAACATTTCTAGAATGCACTTGCATCTCATCTAGCCCATTGTGCCTGAAGTAAATTGCAGTGCAGTGGCTCTATTGAAATCCCATAATCTCCAGGTAAGGGAAAAACAACGTATTCTAGATGCCACCCACCTTTCTTCCCTACCTGCCCATCTTTCTTCTTTTTCCACATTTTCTTGAGTATCAAGTCCTCAGTCAGCTACTGGATAGAAACAATAATTGAACCTATTTGGTAAGAAACCTGACAGTGAGCCCTTGAGGTGTTGTGCAATCTATTGCAGGAACATAACCATAAGCAGAAGAGGCGAGGGAGAGCTTCCCAGAAGGGGGTATACATTCTGGGTAAAGGAAAAATCAGAGGGATAGGGACGGTATGAGCTAAAATGGTTTCCAAGACCGAATATTATAGTTTGCTTTAATTATAACCTTATTAAAATGCAACAACTGCTAAAACAAAAGTGAATTTTTGTTTTTTGAGTTTGGAAAATTAATGGGATTAAGGGAGTACCTAGAGTGGTCAAATTCATAGAGAGAAAGTTGAACAATGGGTGCCAGGCCTGGCAGGTGGGGTGATGGGGAGTGTGCAGTTTCAGCCTGGGATAATGAAAAAGTTCTGGAAATGGAAAGGGGTGATGATTGTACACCAATGTGGATGTACTTAGTGCCACTGAACTGTACACTTGACAAATGGCTAAAATGGCACATTCCATTATGCCTATTTTTTCATAATAAGAAACTTTTTGTCTTTTTTATTTTTAATTTACTGGCAGCAACCAGAAGTCCCACTTCAACAACTTATGAGCTCAGTCCCCACTTTCTTACCTTTAGAAAGCAAGTCCTTAAAATGTAGTCGTGTACACTGGCGACATTGGAGCCTATCAACCCTTTGGAAAAGCATCAAAATTAAAAAACCCAATATTTATCTGACTAGGTAAAAGCTTGATTTCTTCCAGATCAATTAGTTTTGGTTCCAAAAATAATTACACAGTAAGCGCACTAAGGTGCCAGGAGCTGAGAAGAAATTTCTTTCTAAAAATACCCTTTCTAATGAACCATCTTACTTGCTTATCCAAGTTTGCTGAAATAGGTAGTGTCTCCAATAGTACTCAGATCTTAAGGCGCCTGTACCTACAAGGGGAAACTTACAAGTAACAAACTGCAAAAAACAAAATACAAAACCTGATTCACAGCCTCAGAAAGTGATCTGCCCTTTTGCTAACAAATTCCCCTCAGCCAGTAAGGTTCACCCTTCTATTGAGAGATGAGACCCAGGCCTCCTACCTGGGGTGTTATTTACAATGCCAGAGACTTCTGGGAACATCCATCAAAAGTTCAGAAGTCGAAGGGTCAATCTACCATTATAGAGTCCATGCAAAAGTTTGTTAAACTACCTCTTTGCCTGCTACAAACCGTGATTGCTATGTTATGGGTAACCTTGAGATAAGGTACCAGCTTTCAGCAAAAGACCCAAGGTCAGTTACTCACTTGGAACTTAGGGGAAAAAGGGATTCTATGTACTTTTAAACCTGCAGCCTTTTTTCTTTCTGAATTAGCACTGCTCTACCTGGCTGAACTTCCTGGAACCTTGACATGACTAATGCTTGTTTCCGCTCTGTGGATCTGCACGTGCTTTGATACCTCCAAGGAGGTGCAACGCGGTAATTCCTTTGTCCTCTTGTGAGTCCAGGGAAAGGTCAGGGACAGAGCAGATGGGGAGCTCACCCGTTCCTGGGCGCCTTCCTCTGCTATCCCATGTTCCGAGCCTCTTTCCCTCCGCAGAGCCCAGAAGCCGTGGCCTGTTTCCTGCCTTCGCCCCCAGCTTCCCCAACCTAAAGCCCTGCAGACAAACTGTGCTGCTTTTTAAGCGGAGGAACTATCTTACTCTTGAAATTTTATCAGTCCTGTCCAGAGGGGGAACCCACACTGTAGCACCAGCAGCCTTGGGATTCTCAGTGACAACCACCAAGTCCTCCCTCAGGTCTCCAGGGAAGAGACATCTCTGGAAAATAATCTGAGCGACCTTTGGATACTCTGAGCAAACACAGAGCCCTCGCGCCTCCCTCTACAACTAACGGGCACAGAACTTTTGTCCACCTCAGGAGTTTCCAGGTCCTTCGGTGATATAAAAACACCAGGCGAGACTCCAAAGAACGGGGTCCTCCAGGCGCCCCGTCAGCCCAGGTGGCTGTGCCCTGGGGCTGCTGCCCACGTGGTGGTTGAGGAGGTGGGCTGGGGTGGGGGGGTAAAAAGATCGTGGGATTGGTATTCTTCATTCATGGGATTGGTATTCTTCATCTGCTGGGCCTTCCTCGGTCCTTTGTAATTGCAGGAGGGAGAGTTGACTCTGCGGGTACAGCACCAGGCCACCCCAAGCTGCACTTCTCAAGACTGTCCCTAGGTCGCTAAGTGTTGCATCTGCAATCTACTAGTTTCTCATCTGACCCCAAAAGTTTGGGGTCATCTTTGACTCTTCATTTTCTTTTTTTTTAAGTTTTTGGCCAGGGCTGGATTTGAACCTGCCATCTCTGGTATATGGGGCCAGCACCCTACTCACTGAGCCACAGGCACCACCCAACTCTTTTTTTTCTTATATTCTACATCATCTACTCCATCAACAAATCTGATTGTCTTTGCCTTCAAAGCAGGTGGAGATAGTGGGGGCATTGTGGTGGGAACCTGTAGTCCCAGCTGCTCAGGAGGCCAATGCAAGAGAATTGCCTAAGCCCAAGAGCTAGAGGTTGCTGTGAGTTGTGAGGCCACAGGACTCTACCAGGGGCAACAAAGTGAGACTCTGTCTCAAAAAAAAAAAAAAAAAATGGAGAGGTCTATCACTTTTTACAACCCCTATAAATAACCTTTGTCCTCCAGTCCCCCATCACATCCAGCCTAGAGCAGAGCCAGGGTCTTCTAGGCTCCTTCCCCTGGGTTGACTTGTCACTGGCAATTGTCTACCCAATAGCCAGCCCAATATATTTAAACTTTCAGCCAGGTCATCTCCTGCCTCTGTTCCAAACTCTCCATGATCTTACCGTCTCACAAAGATCAAGTTCAGAGTCCTCATGCTGAACCCCCACGCCCTGTGTGATCTGCTCTGAGTGACCTCTATTCCCTTCCCTCTGGTCTACTCACACTGCTCCAGACACACTGGCCTTCTCCCTACTTCAGGAATGTTCTGGGCACACTCCCTCTTCCTTGACTGCTGGAGTCTAGGAAGCCTCATGGATCCCTCCCTCTCTTCATAGGTCCACCCATATGTTCCCAGCATAGGTTTTGTCCATTGCACTTACCACCATTTGCTGTGCTGTGGATTTCCTTGTTTTACTAGACTATAAACTCCATGAGAGCACGGATTTTGTTTTGTTTATCACCGTATGTCAGTTTCTTGATCAGAGTTCAATCTGCGTGGACAACTTAGTTCAAGAAATAGCTCCCTCAATTCCCACACCTTATTCTATTTATCTTTCTCAAATGTTACTACTCTCTGGGTGTCTTTATATAAGTAGACCCATACAGTACTCCTCTGTAGATACAGTGTTCTTTTACGTCTACCTCCTTTTATCCAACATCATGTTTTGAGCTTCAGTGTATACATACATGTTATTTTTCTATTGTTATTATTATTTTAACAGAGACTGAGTCTCACTATGTTGCCTAGGCTAGACTCAAACTCCTGGCCTCAAGTAGTCCTCCCACCTTGACCTCACAAAGTGCTGGGATTACAGGTATGAGCCACCATACCTGGACTATTTCTCTGTTTATTAAATCTCAGTTGTATGTGATCAGTTTTAATCCCATCAATTTTTAAAATGTTTTAATTATTGCATTTTTAATTTGTATTATTGTTGTTGTTTTGAGAGAGGGTCTTCTGTTACCCACGTTGGAATACAGTAGCAGGATTCATAGATTCACAGCTCACTGCAGCCTCCAACTCATGAGCTCAAGTAATCCTTCTGCCTGAGCACCCAAAGTAGCTGGGATTATAGGTGCATGCTACCATGCCTGGCTAAGTTTTCTTATTTTTTGAAGAAATCAAGTCTTGATATGTTGCCCAGGATGGTCTCAAACTCCTGGGCTCAAGCAATCCTCTTGAATCCTTGGCCTCTCAAGGTGTAACCCATCACACTCAGCCTATTTTTTTTTTTTTTTTTTAGAATTCTTATGTCATTTTTTTTAACACCTTCTGATTGTCTCAAATTCTCCATCTTGCCATTTTAATTTCTTGAATCTATTGGTTCTATTTCATTCTGATTACTTCCATTTTCCACGAGTCCATTTTTACTGTATACTTCTTCTCTTGGTTCTCTGTTGAGCATTGCCTTGTATGCTTGGTTTTATTTTTAAGTTCTATTTTATGTTGCCTGGTTATTTTTTATCAAGTGCCAGATACTGTTCATTAAAAAAGTAGAGATGATTGAAATTGAAGTTGACAGTATCTTTCTCTACAAAAGGTTTATGTTTAATTCTGGCATAGAAGTGGGCTGGGGCAGGTAATCATAATCTAACCTTTTCAGCTAATTGGAAGCTAGATTTCATGCCTTGTGAGAGTTTAATTTCTAATTCACCTTTCCTCTAAGGATGTAGTGCTTTGTAGTCCAAATCAAAAGCCTAGATTGTTTGCCAGAATTTCTCTTCCATAAAGGGCACCAAAAGCCTACCTGTGCCTGTCAAAGTGCCAAACCTCTGGTTTGCTCTTCTGCTACTGAATTGTCTTCCAAATAAGCAATTGCCTCAAGGAGAAACACAGCCCCCAGGGCCAGGTTCACCTCTTTCTGCTTCCCTCTCTTCAGAATTTTGGCTCTACAAATTGCCTTGCTAGTTCTTTGATAACTTCAGGCATATGGAGGTTTATTCCTGTTTGTTATTTTGTCTAGTTTTTTTTAGACTTTTTTTTTGAGACAGAGTCTTACTTTGTTGCCCTCGGTAGAGTGCTGTGGTGTCATAGCTCACAACATGGGCTCAAGAGATTATCTTGTCTCAGCCTCCCAAGTAGCTGGGACTACAGGTGCCAGCCACAACACTTGGCTATTTTTAGAGATGGAGGTCTCATTCTGGCTCAGGCTGGTCTGGAACTCATGAGCTCAGGCAGTCCACCTACCTCAGCCTCCGAGAGTACTAGAATTACAGGTGTGAGCCACTGTGCCCAGCTCTAGTAATTTTTTTTCTTTTTCTTCTTTTTTTTTTTTTTTTGCAGTTTTTGGCTGGGGCTGGTTTGAACCCACCACCTCTGGAATATGGGGCCGGCTGCCTACTCCTTTGAGCCACAGGGACCGCCTGCTCTAGTCATTTCTAATGGCAATATTAACCTGAAATAACTTAGCCAACCATTGGCAGAGACAGGATTGTATAAGTACTGTAGTGAAAAATTTATTTATATTATAATATAAAAACTTGCCTATGACTTGCTTTTCTCACTTACCTATATGTGAATCATAAATATCTTTTTTTTTATATTTAATTTTTTTAGAGACAGGGTCTTACTCTGTTGCCTAGCCTGGAATGTAGTGGTATAATCATAGCTCACTATAACCTCCAGCTCCTGGATTTAAGTGAGCTCCCTTCCTCTGCCTCCTGAGTAGCTGACTGTAAGCACATACCATCACTCCCCATTAATTTTTTTTTATTTTTCGTGGAAATGAGGTCTCAATATGTTGACCAGGCTTATGTTGAACTCTTAGCAATAAGTGATCTTCCCATCTTAGCCTCCCAAAATGCTAGGATTACAGGTGTGAGCCACCATGGCTGGCCATAAACATCTTTACTACGTGTGTCAATATTAATTTGCACAGTGATTTTAAATTGCAACATATAATTTAATCCATTCTATGAATGTATCATAGAATTATCATAGTAATTTTTAGCTACTCTTATAATCAGATATTTCAAGTGTTTATATTTTTTCTCGCTTATAAACAGCAATATCATCTCATCGTCACATATACATTCTTAAATAGTTGTAATTATACCTTAACTATAATATCTTGAAATACAAATATATTAAAAAGTATGAATATTTGAAGGCTTTTATTGTATTACTAAAGCTTCCTCTAGGAAAATCATGGCAATTTACATTTCTACCAGTGCCAGTTTCTTTATGTTATTAAGTATTTTCTAAATAATAGAATTTTAATTTTTAAATTTGCCTGCATCTGACTTATAAACAAATATTTTTACTAAATTATTCTTCTGTATCCTCAAATACTAAACTTGAACCCTGAAACAGAGCTCGAAATTCCTCAGAGATACTCTTTTATGACTTCCTTGTCATGCTGAAGGTTCAGTGGTCATGTTCCCAGAAGGCCGGAATCGTCTGCAGAGGTTTGCCTCATGTTCTCGCTGGTTATGCATTTTGGACCCTGTCTTTATCTTATGTATTCAGGACTGATTTACAGCCCATAGTCTAGAATGGCTCCTTGATCTCTTTCCGTTCCATATAGCATAGCTATAGTTTCTTTTTCCTCCTTAAGCTTGTCTGAACTCTTTTCAGTGTTTCTGCACTCACCCAACACACTAAGATCGCTTATCTACATCAAATGTCCACAGATGAGGGCACCAGTACAAATGTGGCCTGCCACCTGTTTGTACAAGCAAGATTTCATTGAAATGAAGCCATTCTTATTTACATATCTATTGTTTATGGCTACGTTGGTAATAAAACTATGGAATTAAATAACTGCAGCAGAGGCCATAAGGCCCACAAAACCTAAAATACTTAGGCCCAGCATGGTAACTCACACCTATAATTTTAGCACTTTGGGAGGCCAAGGCAGGAGGATTGCTTGAGGCTAGGAGTTTAAAACCAGGCTCAACAATACAGTAAGAACCCATCTCTACCAAAATTAGAAAAATTAGCTGAGTATGGTGGCATGTATCTATTGTCCCAAGCTGCTCAGGAGACTAAGGCAGGAGGATCACTTGAGCCTAGGAGTGTGAGGCTGTAGTGAGCTGTGATTGTACCACTGCACTATAGCCTGGGCAACATAGTGAGATCCTGTCTCTAAAAAATATATACTAAATAGGGCGGTGCCTATGGCTCAAGGAGTAGGGTGCCAAACCCATATACCAGCGGTGGCGGGTTCAAGCCTGGCCCTGGCCAAAACAGCAAAAAAAGAAAAAAAAAAAAAAAAAATTAAAAAGATAAATGAATTAATTTAAAAAATACACTAAATAAATAAAATATTTATTATCTGGCCCTTTAAGGAAAGAGTTTTCCTTAAGAAAGATTTCCCCACTGCTAGAATAAACAGCTGCACAGAGCAAACCACCAACTCCTCCCCTCCAGTGGGCACAGGGCTCCCATCTGTTTAGTATCTTTTCATTGAGGGTACACTCCTCCTCCTCCCTAAACAAATCAGCTTCTCTTCCTGGATTCAGAAGATATGATTCTGCCTTATCCCATAGCTCCGGGCCAATCAGACTCTTCCCTGAGACTTCTGCCAGCTCTACATGAAAGAAGGCTACCTTTAAAGGTGGCCTTTAGCAGCGAATAAAGAAATAAAATTAAAAACAAAAGAATTAAAATAAAAAAAAAATCTGGGCTCTCAACCTGTTAGGATGATAAAGGTCTAAGGCTGACAGCAACCATTCTGCTTCCACATGGAAGGAGCCCCCTAACAGTTCATTAAAACAGACGTCAGTGAATTAAAAAAGTCAAAGACCCACAGAGTCTTAATTACTTTGTTTGAATACCTAGATTGAGTTGTCAGAACCTAGCTTCCCCTCTTGCAATTTTTTTTTTTTCGTCAAGACAGAATTCTACCCTATGCCCTGAGCAGAGGGCAATGGCATCATCGCTCACTGCAACCTCAGACTCAGGCTGTGGTCATCCTGCTGCCTCAGCCTCCAAAGCCGCTGGGATTACAGGCTCTCCCCGCGGTGCCCGGGTCTCACTCTTGCTCAGAAAAGCCTCGAACTCCTAAGCTCAAGCAATCCTCCCTTCTCAGCCTCCCACAGTGCCCCTCTTGCAATTTTAATCTTAAAACACAACTGTTGCTGATTTATAAATACAGGATTTCCCAGTTACATGAGACAGTAAATTACTCTTTTTTGCCTAAGCTAGTTTTGATGGCATTTCTGTCACATAGAACTGAAAGAGTCCAGACAAGTGTAAAAACTGGGACTACAGAAAGTTCCAGAGGGAAACCATTTGGGTCACTGGCAGGAGGGGAAGATAGCAAGAATCCCTGGGTGTGTCTCGGAAGCTGGACATCCTCGATCACATAAGCCTCCATCTGAAGCTGTCTTAATTGCTGCCTCCTGTTCTTTAGGACTCAGATCATTTGTAGACTTTAGGTGGGTGCAGAGGATGAAATCTTACAGTAGTGTTTCTGTGTCTCTACAAAGCAGCACAGTACTTGTCAGGTACCACAGATCTAAACAGATGTGGGTGCTCCCTGCCCGAGGCAATTGGCCTGGGTCTCAGGATACCTCAGGCATTGCCCAGCTGCCTTGAACTAAGGGATATGCCATATGGTGTGCCACAGCCCGCTGTTTAGTGGCCTGGGAAATCTAGGCCAACTGTGTTGGTTACGTTTCTGGCGTTTAGTAAGTTGCAAGAAACAGCTTCAGCCAAGTTGGTCCATCAGGAAGCTATGCAGTCTTGGACCAAAGCCATGGAGTCTTGCTGAGGAAAGACCTTCCAACCTGTGCCAACCATCCAAACTTAGAAGAAGTGTGTTTCTTGCAAAATGCAAAAGCTGTGTTAATCCTCCCAAGTTGACACAAGTAAGGGCAAGTCAGAGAGGTGGGTGAACACCTGGAAAGTGGGCCTGAGAGCAGGCTGGCTGGGTGGGTGAGCACTGCATGCAGGTGCCTGTGGCCCTGCACTTGGAAGGGCCCTGTGTTTGGCGTAGTGCCGTGCTCCTGCTGTCTCAAAACTGTTAATATGTTTTGAACAAGGGCCCTGCATTTTCATTTTGCACTGGGCCTGCCAAGTTATGTAGCTGGTACCGCCTCTCTGGAGAAGTCAGAGAACTGAAAGACGCTGATCCTTCAGGCTCCTTCCTTCTCCCACAGAGCACTCACTCCTGACAAGGTCATCATTTCTCCCCTTATAGTCATGGGTACGTCCTGGGGGCCAGGGGCAGATTCACCCTGCCCACAACTCCTATCATTCAGAGGCAGAGAACTCAAGGAAAGTATAGAACTAAGAGTCTTACTTAAGAGGCAGAGGATTGATGCTTTCAATGGTAAGGTTTAGATTCAAGAATCCATTCTCAAAGGGTTTATAGATTTGGTTTCTACTTAGTTTAAAAGGGAGCTTTATCATGGGGCAATCATGAAACTGATTATTTAATCTCTAAAACTCGTGGTTCCCAAACTGTACCCTAAGGTGCTCCTGGGTACCGCAGAGAATTCACAGAGGTGTCATGTGGTGGTTTATATTTTCTAGGAAATAAAGCGGCACTAAACATCTGTCAGAAACATGCTGACAGGTAGTTCAGTCTAACATTAGAGCACACTGTATTCTTTTTAATGATGTCATATTATTTGCAAGCAGTTGCTAGTATTTTTGGAGGTTGCTGTGATACAAAACACACAAAAAATCACTGTGGAACAAAAAATGAAGGTGCTCTTGTCTGACCTGATTCTAAGGTTGGGAGATGGTTCAGTGTCCAGTAGGAACACATGTCCCATTAGTAACTGTGATTACTTAAGAGTGAAATTAATTTTTTTTTTTTTTTTTTTTTTGAGACAGAGTCTCACTTGGTCACCGTTGGTAGACTACCATGGCATTTTAGCTCACCGCAAACTCAAACTCTTGGGTTCAAGTGATCCTCTTGCCTTAGCCTCCCAAGTAGCAGGCACCTGCCACAACACCTGGCTATTTTTTAGAGACAGGGTCTCACTCTGGCTCAGGCTTGTCTTGAACCTGTGAGCTCAGGTAATCCACCTGCCTCAGCCTCCCAAGAGCTGGGATTATAGGCATGAGCCACTGTGCCTGGCCTTAAAATATTTTTATTATTATTATTATTTTTTTTTTTTTTTGCAGTTTTTGGCCAGGGCTGGGTTTGAACCTACCACCTCCGGCATATGGGGCTGGCGCCCTACTCCTTTGAGCCACAGGCGCTACCCTAAAATATTTTTAAATTTACAGTTTTATTTCTCCAAATGGCTACTAAGTTATTGAGGCAGAAGTGCATATTATGTTGTTGGGATCTATCTTCTTAATTAATTGGCCTGGTAAGTATTTCTTTTGGCCCAAACAGGCTATGACAACATTACTGAGGTACAAAGGCTGCTATGAAGGAGAAAGTTTGGGACCTCTGTACTAAGGAACCCAAATCTTCACCAATACGAGTAGACTGGTCATTCTACCCCCAGACTTCTCTCCAAGATGGCCATGGAAGACCACAGAAAATGGGAGAATCTCCCAAAGAATAGAGCCCAGTGCATCCCAGGGGCTGACCCATGCAGCCCCCTCCCCCTGCAACTTTCCAGAAAGGTGTCCTGTATATTATGAACTGAGGGGGATGCCTGTTCTTTCCCTTTCTCTTCCTTTCAGGATTTTTTTAAAAAATTTGTTTTTAAACATTTTTCTCTCAGTAATATAACACAAGGAGGGTGATTACTTTTACTATTTTGATACAGACAGTTGGCCTATGAGAAGCCACATCTAGACTTGACAAAGAGGAAAACTTATTGTCCTGAGCCCCTAGAGTGGGAAACAAATGACCTGAGCAGAGGGCACTTGAGTATGGAACATTACAATAAATACCTTGCTTTGCAGGAGAGAAGAGAAGGTGAGAGGTTACTCATGGATTGGCTGTATAATGTTGGGGGGGGTATATAAAAGAAGCTATACTATGGAAAAAGTGAGGGGAGAGAAGGGAAGAGAGGAGAGGGGAGGGGAGGAAGAAGAGAGGGAGAGAAGAGGCAGAGGGATAGGGAGAGGAGGAAGGGAACAGGGGAGGAGGGGAGGAGGAGGGGAGGGGGAGGAAGAGAGGAGGGGAGGAGGGGGGAAGAGAAGAGGGGGGAAGAGAGGAGGGGAGGAGGGGGAGGAGGGGGGAAGAGAGGAGGAGAGGGGGAGGGGAGGAGGAGGGAGGCCTATACTCTTAATTCCCTCCACAATGGCAAACCTCCCCCTTTAAGATTAAGATTCTCTAACAGATTCTTCAAGGAGACTGCTGCTTCCCTTAAAATTTCTTCCCTAATTATAGTATAGCTTTAGTGATTGCCTTTCTACCTAACCCATTCTATCTGCTATAATATTTTTCAAAATGCAGTGGCCCACCAGAGGCAACCCATTCACGCAAATGTCAAGGCGCTTTCAGTTGTGACAAGCCACTGCTTCCGGAGGAGCTGGGAGGTTGTCAATCCTGACATCCCATTCCAACCCAGAAGGCATTTTCCCATGGAAAACGATCTTACAGATGGTGGCAAGATATAGCTGCCACTCTCCAGAACCTAACTACTATTTATTTTTCCATTATTTCGTTTTGATCCACATCTGTTTCATATATGTTATAACTTGCCCCAGGAGGGAGCTGATGGAAACACTGCAGCCTCTTGAGTTAAAACACTGAGGTCTAAGTCTTTGCCCATTCTCCTACTAGCAATGTACCTGAGAACTCATTCAATCTGTTTGAAACAATTTCCACATCTGTAAAAGTAGGTCAGAGCAGAACAGGACAGGTGATAGGACCCTCAAAAGTGGCACTTTTCTAACAATTTCTGGTGATTTGTTAATAGGACACAGGAAAGAGGGTCACTATGAAAGCACACTCTCTAGATGCCAAAAAGAGTCAAAAGTGAGAAAGCTGAAAGGGTTCACTCTTCTACAAACAAAAGTTGCCAAGATTCCTTCTGACTTTACATAAGTTTGAAAGTGGTTTTGTTTTGGTTTTTCAATAAAATGGACAAGTTGGACATATATGCCAGTCAATTAGCAAATCCAAATATGCCTTGCAAGAGAAATAAACTATAAATAAAAATAACAATACAGACCTAAAAGTACACATGCTCTATCTCTGCAGCATCTTTGAAAGTATACTAACACTGGTCTGAAACACTGATTTCAATTCAATAAGCACAAACATGTTTAAAATGGTAACAAATACTTAATGTTATATATTAAATTTCAGAAAAGAATTACCTACATCTATTAAATTCAAAATAGTATCAAAGAAGATTTTAATGAAATCTCTAAAAGGGGGGGGGGGGGGAGGCTGGAGCTTCATTCAACTCACCACAGTAAAGATACACAGAAAACAGTTTCCTTTAATGAAGTATGTTTCTAATATAAGAGGCTGCCATCTGATCAAAATTTAATCTGTGCAACTTATTAGTCACCTGCAAAGCTGATATCAATTAAGCTACCACTTCAAATACAAAACAAAACACAAAAACCCAGTAAAAAGGAATTCACATAAACAGCCACTCACAAAGAAAATCAAATAATAGCCTTTACCCAGGCTTGTCCACTTTGATTACCATCAGCCAGCTAGAATGAATATGCTCAAAAATCCTAAATTTTTCTGCATTTTATGATGAAAAGTAGTTAGCTGCTTATCACTAACATTAATACTAAAACATGTAACTTAGTAGAATATTTTACTCAAAAAGATACAAGAAATACTAACTTAAATACATGCTCTTAAATGTCAATTTTAAAAGCAGACTTTGTGTAAACATGAAAACCATCAGCATCTTCAGTTAGAAAGAATTACACACGTCTCAAAACCATATAGACACTCAGAAAAGCTGGTTTTCAATTGTGCCATCACCTCTTTAGGAGTGAAATACTGAGTTAAAACAATGCTAGTGGTCAAAGGACCATTAAGAAATGCTTCATCATAACTTTCACAGTGGGTGGTCTGTAAAATGATAGGGAAAATAATATGCAGTATTCCATAGCCACTGAGGTCAGTCTCTGCATACAAATCTTTGCGGGAAGAAAAAGGCCTTCAGAAAGTGGGCCATTCATCTGAACCAAGTTCAGAGAATTTCCAGCATGGTGAAAAGATATGTTATGCAAGCACATAGATGTATTCAGTGGGGGTAGACAGAACCAGCTACATGGAGACTACAAAGGAGCCCTCCCATGGCTCATGAATAAGTCGAGGAAATGATCAGAAAAAAAAAAAAGAGAGAGAGAGAGATGTTTAGACAGATGGCCCACTTCAAATGCCTGAGACAGGGCTGCAGCAATTTTAATGAAACTTTAGATCTAGTATATGAATTGTTTCTTTTTTTCCCCCGGGTGGGGAGGGGAGAAACAGCAACTGAAAGGAAGACAAAAATTCAGCAATTCACTGAAAAACTCACTTTTAGCAAGTTGAGATGGAGGAAGAGTCACAAGAACAAGTTTTGGTAGGTTTTAGTGCAGTAAATTCATATGAATTCTTCACAGAGCCATCAGCTAGTAAAATGAATATAAAAAGCACGGAATGAACAGATTAAAGGAATTTTAAACAGAAGTCTACTGCCAAACCAAACAAAAATCTAAGCCTTATTATGTGAGAACTTACAACACTCCAACATTAAAGTTCATCACTGTAGAAAAAAGATAAAAGCAGCATTTCAGAGAACCTCTTCAAAGCCAGTAAATGGCAGAGGATTAGAATTCTGCCTATATGCAATTTAAAATGAGTATGTTTAAACACGTGAGATGGTGCAGAAGTGTCTGTGTCACACAACTGCACTGAGAAATAGGAAACATCACAAAGCTTGGTGTTATTGACATTACAACTAACTACATACACAACATGTGAATTCAGACTCCAATACACAATACCATTTATAATCTTACATATTTTAACATTATGTACAGTCCCTTTCCTTCTTCCACCAATAAGGGCTTAAAGTTCACAATGTATACTTTGGGCACAATTTTATGGGAAGGCAACACACAGTATAGCTATCACCCTGGAGGGCCTGTGTCTGGCTGAATGCAAACCTCCAAAGCCATATGACCCCCACAATGTAGATCCCTTGTGCCAAAGTTTCCTTCCCAGCCAAAGATAGTAAGACTACCTAGCCCAGTGGTTCTCAACCTTCCTAACGCCCAACCCTTTAATACGGTTCCTTTGGGTCGCAACCCACAGGTTGAGAACTGCTGACTTAGCCCATAGCTGCTTAGATGAGAAAAGGGTGTAAGATGCTTTAGGCTAGTGCTTGGAATATAAATGATAAATTCGACTTAGTAATCACTGTTATCATAATTTCATGTAGAAATTTCTGAAATCCTCCATTGTTTCAACAATTGCTACTTTTTAAAACCTTTATTAATATGCAATTTACAATGCAGTAGAATTCAAAGACTTAAGTTCCATCATCCACCTTTTCAGTAAATCTGCCTGCACAGACTACACTTGCCAATTCTAAAGCTGATTCACATAAATGGACTCCAAATCAAATATATGTTCTATTCTATGCGACTTTTTTGCTCAGTATTAGGTTTTTAAGATTCCTGCCATTGACAACAGTAGAACCTTCATAGTTGACCATCTCCTTAAGTTGACCTACTTTTCAGAGACAATTCACCTCAAGTACTCAATGGAAGTTCTTTATGCTGACCACCTACAAATGTTAGTCAGTTTGTTACAATGTGTTGGGTGGTCAACATACAGAGGTCTGCTATAGTTCTTTTTTTTAATTGCTGAGTAATATTTTATTGTACAAATATACTAAAATTAATTCATCCTTCCATTGATGGACATTTGGGTTGTTTCCAGTTTGGGGCTATTATAAACAGAGCTGCTATCAACATTCTTTGCACAAGGCTGTTTTTTGTATGGTTATTTATTTATTGGAGGACATATGTTTCATTTCTGGTTGGGGGAAAATCTAGAAGTGAAAATAGGGTAAATGTATGTTTAATATTACGTAAACTATAATACCAAACTGTTTTCCAAAAGATAACATTTCTATGCTTGCAGGGCCATGGAGTTTCTCCACATCCCTGCCCATGTTGTCATTCTTTCCGATTCTCGCCAGGTGAGTGTCTGTGAAACCACATCTTATTCTACGTAGCTGAATGCATACGTCCCCTATGATAAATGCTGAAGATTTTATGGTGCTTCCCTGCCCTTTCTATTCAAGTTTTTGCCCATTTTCATTAGGTTGTTGGCCTCATTTTTTATTGATTTGTTGAAGTTCTTTACTTTGGATACAAGGCAGTTGTTAGATTTACAAACTGCAAGAATTCTCTTCTGTGGATTTCTTGTTAGTTTTCTTAACATCTTTTCTTTAGCACATTTTTAAAAAAATTAATTAGGGCTTATTTTGGGGAGTAGTTTTAGGTTTACAGAAAACATTCCTACTAGTTTACTGAAGTACAATTTATATTTGATTGACTTTTTATACCAAAAGTTTGATAAATTTATTAGTTATAGCAATTTTGCAAATTCCCTAAGGTTTTCTATGCAAATGATTATGTCTTCTATGAACAGAAATGATAACTTTACTTCCTCCTTTTTTTATTTCTATGCCTTTTACTTTTTTTTCTTTCCCATTGCACTGGGAAGTATCTTTAGGATATTGAATAAAAGTGATAAAAATAGATAATTTTGTCTTTTTTGAAATCTTAAGACATTATTTTTCAAAAATTTCCTGGCCCCCTCTACCCTTTCCTTTTGTGGCCCCCAACACATGTAAGTTACGCCTCCTGACAAATTATAGTGCCCACAGGTCACTGAAGCTCTCTTCAATTTTTTTAAACAGCTTTACTCAGGTACAACTGATATACAAAAAGACTCATACGTTTAATGCATACAATTTTATGAGTTTGGACATTTGCATGGATAACCATCACCCTGGTCAAGGAAATAGATATATCTATGTCTTTTATGTCTCTTCATTTCTTTAAAATATACTTTTTTTTCTCAGATTTATAATCTCTATTCTTCTATCTTCAAGGTTACTTATTTCTGTCACCACTAATGCACTTTTCAGCCTCTCCAGGAAATTATCAATTGCAAGTATAATACATTTTAGTTCTAAAATCCCACTTAGGGACGTGCTATAGTTTCCATTTCTATGTTAATATTCCCTGTTGTCTCTCTTTTTTTTTTTTTTCTTGAGAGGTAGGTCTCACAGTCTCACCTAGGCTGGATTTTGCAATGGTGTAATCCAGCCTCAAATCCTGGGTTCAAGCAAGTCTTCCTCCTGCCTCAGCCTTCCTGGTAGCTGGGACTACAGAAGATTCCACCACACCTGGCTAATTTTTCTATTTTTTGTTAAGAGATGGGGGTCTTGCTGTATTGCCTAGGATGGTCTTGAACTCCTGGCCTCAAGAGATCTTTCTGCCTCAGAATTTCAAAGTGCTGAGATTATAGGCTAGAGCCACTGTACCCAGCCCTGTTCCCTCGTTTTGATTTTTAATACTTGGTAACAATTTTAATAGGTGCTTTAGAATTCTTCCTCATGACTCTAACATACAGTAATCTCACAGTTGGTATGTATGGACTACTTTTTCTCTTGACTATAGGTCATCTTTATTGTTGAATTGCATGCTAGGTAAATTTTTATTGCATACCAGATCATGGAGATATTATACAGTCTACTTACATGATCTTCCACTGAAAAGTACTGATTTTTATTATAGCAGGCAGTTATCACTAATTATCACTAATTATCCTGAAGTTATGTAAGCTCACTTCGATGTCGTGCTAGTGTGTATCCACTGATTTTCCTCTTAGTAAATAAAAAGTTCCAACTACTTATTCCAGAAACAAAGTTTTTTCTCCCAAGGCATGGTCCTGCCAGGATTTTAACAGAAAGCTCAAGGTGTTTACAAACACTTCAGATTGATGAGACTCAAATTCCAAACATCTTCTACTTGGTAGGCAACTGAAATTTCAAGTCGGTTCATTCAGCATTCCAGCAGGTTTTCCATGCTGGGCTTCTGGGAGTCTTCTTTACGGATGAACATTCGGATATTGAGCTCTTTATTCTGTTGCTCTCTTTTGCCATGATAACCCTGTTCAATTTCTAGGAGTTCTGAAAACCTTGAACGCCACTCGTTGAGACATCAAGCCAAGAAGACCATGGCTAACTGCTTGAGTTTCAACCATGCCTTCACAGATGCGGTGGTTACAGCTCTCAGGGGAAAAGCCAAGTAAACGTGCACCTCATTAGTGCAGTTTCCTTCCTTCAAACAAACTTGGTTGTTTATGCACAGCCTTCAAATAGCTATGTTTTATACTTTGTCCAGAGTTCCATTGTTATCTAGAGGAGGGTAAGCTGAAAATAAGCTATACCACCATCGTAGGAACTCGCACTCGTCTACGTTGTTTTAACCTTACATCTCTATCTTCGAAGGCAGAAGATGAAAGAAAGAACACTGGCTCACATATGTGTTCCACTTCTACCCTTCAGGTGGAATCTCAGGGACCCAGACCTATGCCCAAAGAAGTAACACAAAACTCTTATCACTAAATTCAGATAAGTCAGATATAAAATATATATTTTATAATTTAAGAAGAAATATTCTCAGCCAGGCACAGTGGCTCAAGCCTATAATCCTAGCACTTTGGGAAGCAGAGGCAGGAGTTATCACTTGAAGTCAGGAGTTTGAGACCAGTCTGAGTAACATAGCAAGAACTCACTTCTACAAAACAAAACAAAACAAAACAAAACAAAACAAAACAAAACAAAACAAAACAAAACAAAACAAAAAAAAAAAAAAAAAAAAAAACTTAAAACTTAGCCAGGCATGGTGATGTGTGCCTGTGGTCCCACCTACGGGGGAGGACCACACGAGCCCATGAGCCCAGGAGTCCGATATAGCAGTGAGCTATGATCATGCCACTGCCAGCAAGACCTTGTTTCTTTAAAAACAAACAAAATTCCTAAAGAGGACTCCATCAATCTAGGAAAAAGATGATGTTTCATTTAATTCCTAAAATCTGAACTTCTATTATACCATTAGAAAAACAAATACTTTTTTTTTTTTTGTGACAGAGTCTCACTCTATCATCCTGGGTAAAGTGCTGAGGCATCATAATAGCTCACAGCAACCTCAACCTCTTGGGCTCAAGAGATCCTCTGGCCTCAGCTTCCCAAGTAGCTGGGACTGCAGGTGCCAACCACAACTATTTTTAGTAGAGACGGGTTCTGTCTCTTATTCAGGTTAGTCTTAAACTACTGAGCTCAGGCAATCTACCCACCTTGGCCTCCCAGAATGCTAAGATTATAGTCATGAGCCACCGCACCCAGGCTGAAAAACAAATTCTTACATATAAAATACATAGCAAACTACAAAAATTTTGAACAGTTTTATTAAAAGAATATTAATACATCATAAATTTAACCAATCTACAGTGTACAATTTAATGGTTTTTAGTATATTTACAGAGTTGCACAACCACCACCACAAGCAATTTTGAAACATTTTCATTAGTCCATAAAGGAAATATGGTGTCCACGAGTAGTCACCCCACATTTCCCTCAACCTCCTCAGCCCTAAACAAGTACTAATGCACTTTCTATTTCTATAGCTTTGCGTATTCTGGATATTTCATATGGATGAAATCATAAAATCTGTGGCCTACTATGACTGCAATACTTCATTTAGTATTTTTGCAAAATTTATTCATATTGTAGAAAATATCAATACTTCATTTAGTTTTACTGCTGAAAAATATTTAATTCTATAAGTATACCACATTTTATATGTATATCCACCCATCATTTGACAGACATTAGGACTGTTTCCACAGTTTGGCTATTCTGAAAAATGCCACTATAAACATTGTGTACATTTCTGGGGACACATGGTTTCATTTCCCTTGAGTATATAGCTAGCACTGAAATAGCTGGGCTGTGGTAATCTCTAACACATTTTGAGAAACTGCCAAACTATTTCCAAGTTCATACAATTATATTCATAAATTCCCACCAGAACTCACAAAGGTTCCAATTTCTCCACATCTTCCTCTACATTTTCCTACTGCCACTCAGATTACAGCCGTTGTGGTGGGTAGGATGTGGTATCTCATTATGGTTTTGATTTGCATTTTGCTAACAACTAATAATGCTGAGCATCTTTTCATGGGCTTCTTGGTCATTTGTCTTCTTTGGAACAATTTCTATTCATCTCCTTTGCTCATTTTTTATTGGATCACTTACCTTTTTATTGAATTGTAATAGTTCCTTATATAGTCTAAACAAAAGACCCTATCAAATCTATAATTTGCAAATATTTTCTCCTATTTTGATGGATATCTTTTCACTTTTTTTACAACAGTTTTAAATTTTCATGAAGTCAGTTTATCTATTTTTTTTATCTCTGTTGCTTGCCCTTTTGGCATCTTATGAGAAATCACAGCCAAACCAAAGGCAACAATTAACTCCTGTTTTCTTCTCAGAATTTTGTAGTTTTAGCTCTTACACCTAATTCTGTGGTGTTTAGAGTTTATTTTTTGTATATGGTGTGAGCAACTTCATTGTTTTGCACGTGCATATCCATGTACCCAAGCAATATTAGTTGAAAAGATTCTTATTCATTGAGTTGTCTTCATATCCTTGAACTCAACTGACTGTAAGTGTAACAATTAATTTCTAGATTCTTGGTTCTATTCCATTGACCAACATGTCTGTCCTAAAACCAGGGCCGCTTTGTCTTGATTACAGTGGCTTTGTAATAAGTCTGGAAATAAGGAAGTATGAGTCTCCCAAAGTTATTCCTCTGTTTCAAGACAGTTTTTGCTATTCTGAGTCCCTTGCAATTTTCATATGAATTTTGGAATCAGATATAATTTTTGCAAAAAAAAAAAACATGCAACTGAGAAAAAGGATTGTGCTGAATCTGTAGATGTGCTGAATCACTGGCATCTTAACAATATTAGGTCTTCTGACCCATGAATATAAGATGTTTTTCATTTGTTTCATCTTTAACAATGTTGCATTGTTTTTAGCATTCAAGTTTTGCACTTCTTTTTAAAAATGTATATTTAAGTACTGCATACCTTTTTTGCGCTATAATAGAATTGTTTTGTTAATTTGATTTATGGTTTATACACACTACTATATAATAAAAATAAAAATTGATATTTGCATATCATTTTTATATCTCACATCCTTATATAACTCATTAGTTCTAAAAGTTTTTGGTGAATTCCTCAAGATTTTCTATTTACAAGATGCTGGCATCTAAAAACAGAGATAGTTTTACTTCTTCTTGATCTAGAAGATCAAAAAGAAGATTTTTATTTTTAGCTGTGTGTTTACTATTGATGTTTACTATTTATCAGTCTGAGGAAGTTGCCTTCTATTCCTAATTGGCTGAGTGTTTTTTATGAGGAAGGGCTATTGGATTTTGTCAAGGATTTTTCTGCATTTAAAATGATTCTATGGTTTTTGTCTTTTAGTGTACTAATATGGTTTATCACACAGATTGTTATTTGGATATTAAACCAATCTTGTATCCCTACAGAAAATCCCACTCAGTTATAGTGTATAATCATTGTACATATTCTTAGATTTGGTTTGCTAGTATTCTGTTGAGAATTTTTACATGAGTATTTATGAGGGACATTGGTCTTTAGTTTTCTATTTGCAACAACTTTACCTGTTTCTGGTATTATGGTAATATTGGCCTTGTAGAGTAAGTTGAAATTGTTTTGTTCCCTTTCTATTTTTGAAAGGATCTGTGAAGAATGAGTATTAAGTAATTTTCCTTTAAGTGTTTCAATGAATTCACAAGTAAAGCAATCTGGTGCTGCACTCTATGGAAGTTTTGTGGTGACAAATTCAATGTCTTATGGTAAGTCTATTCAGATGTTCTACTAGCCTTTGTCACTTTAGGAATTTCTCCATTTTATCTGAGTTATCTAGTTTGCTGGCATACACTTGTTCACAGTAGTCTCTTAAAGTCTCTTAATTTCTATAATGCCAGTAGGTATACTTTCTCAATTACTGGTTTTCTCAATTTGAATCTTCTTATTCTCTTGGTAGGCTATCTAACAGGTTTATCATTTCTGTTAATCTCTGCAAAACAAAATTCTGCTTTTATTCATCATTTCCTTTGTTTTCTGTTTCTATTTCATTTATTTCTACTCTAATCTTTAGTATTTTATTTCCTTTGCTTGTGTTGGGTTAAGTTAGCTCTACTCTTCCTAGTTTCCCAAAGTAGAAGACAAGGTGACTGAGATAGTTCTTCTTTTTAAAATCACATATTTATGGCTCTCAATTTCCCTTGAAGACTGCTTTATGAGTATCCCATGTGTTTTTATTTATTTATTTATTTTTGAGACAGAGTCTCAAGCTGTCACCCTGGGTAGAGTGTCGTGGCATCACAGCTCACGGCAACCTCCAACTCTTGGGCTTAAGTGATTCTCTTGCCTCAGTCTCCCAAGTAGCTGGGACTACAGGCGCTCGCCAGAATACCCAACTATTTTTTGGTTGTAGTTGTCATTGTCGTTTGGCAGACCCAGGCTAGATTCGAACCTGCCAGGTCTGGTGTATGTGGCTGGCACCCTAGCCGCTTGAGCTATAAGTGCCAAGCCCCATGTGTTTTTAGATGTTGGTGTTGTTTATATTAATCACAAACTATTTTCTAGCCCCCTGTAATTACTTTCTTAATCTATTGGTTACTTAAGAATGCGTTGTTCAACTCCACATATTTATGAATTTCCCAGGTGTCCTTCGTTCTTGATTTCTAATTCACTCAATTGTGATCAAAGAATATATTTTGTGTAATTTCGATTCTATTAAATTTATTGAGATATGTTTTATAGCCTAACATATGATATGAAATAGTAAGGTAAACACAGTCAACCCTGGAGAATGTTGCATATGTACTTGAAAAGTGGTATATTCTGTTATTGGATGAATTGTTCTAGATGTGTCTTTTAGGTCTATTTGGTTTATAGTCTTGTCCAAGTCTTCTACTTCCTTGTTAATCTTCTAATTATTCTATTCATTATTTAAAGTGGGGTATTGAAGCCTTCAACTATTATTATGGAATTGTCTATTTCTCCCTTTAATTGTCTCAATTTTGCTTCACATTTTTGGGAACTGTGTTATTAGGTACATATATGCTCATAGTTGTAATAGATTTCTAACGGACTGAATCTGTCATCATTATAAAATATCCTTTGTCTCTAGTATCAATTTTATCATTAAGAGTATTTTGTCTGACATCTGCATTATTAGAAGTAAAATATTGATATTAAAAATACCAGTTAATATTGTCTGATATCTCTTTTCCACTCTTTTACTTTCAAGCTACTTGTCTCTTTGAATCTGAAGTGTGTCCCTTATAGAAAGCATATAGTTTGATCTTATTTTTCAATCCACTCTGTCAATATGTGCCTTTATTCAATAGTTTCAAATCATTTACATTTAAGATAATTATCACCAGGTAAGATTTACATGTACTGTTTTGCTTTTTCCTTTTTATATGGTCCTTTCCAATTAGGTCCATTAGTTACACACAAGCACTCACAGTATCAAATTAGTCTGATACACTAAGAGAAACCAGACTTTCCAAAAGAGAATCAAATCAAAGATAAGAGCATTAATAAATATATATACACTTAGAGTAAAACAAAAGTTCTTTAAAAAAAATAGTTTAAAGGAAGAAAAATAAGGGCAGCTTAATTCAAAGTTTATCCTATGGATTCTTATGAAAGTTTTAGTAATTATAGAATGGATATATGGATGCTTAAAAAGCTACAATGCTAATAATACCTTTTAAAACAAGACTTTCAAACAACATGGTATGTTTGTCTCTTCTGTTTCTTATATACTTCTTTATACTTATTATTGCCTTAATTTCATAGGATTTATTCACAGAACAAACTTCACTGAAAGTATTTGGGGTAAAACTGAAAAGATTAAGAGGTAGCTCTATAAAGAGGTAATTTAGGTCGATCAAAGTCAAAGAATCAAGATCTAAAGATACACATTATCATCTTTTCTAAGTATTATTATTATTTTAAGGAAAAAGTAATACTAACATAAACTGATGAATTGATGTTAATGCACAGAATGCCCAAATTGACCTCCAAGGAGAGACCTTTAATCTCACTCACGTATATCCCATTACTTCATTCATCATCAAATTCCTAAATCATTATGGTCTTTATATATATATGAATAGAGAAAAAAGCATTATCCTGAAAAAAATCAAGCAATGGCCTCAAAAGATATATTTTCCCATTTACCCCAATTCTATTCCTCTTAAATTGTTTACTTTCTCATAGACAAATCTCTCCAAATCATTTTTAAATCCTTTCTTGGAACCAAGGCTGAACATAAATATACACAAATATTCCCCCATTACCTAAAGAAAATTGCCTTATATAGATGAGCTAACTTGGATTTTTAATAATAATCTGTGTATTATGTAAATTAATCTTTTGACATTTTATTATAAATGCACTGATGGTATTGATTTAGTTTCAATTCAAAAATCAAGGATTTCATTACCCTATAAAACATACCCAGAGTTCAAAGTATTTAAGGGGGGTTAAACAAAATGCAAACATTTAATGCAACATTAAGCATGTGAAATAAAAACTTGATTGCCTAAAGAAAGCATGCTATGCTGTTACCCTGGTGACAGGTTAAAAAAAGGATTGTGAGCTGAATAGCCATATGATATAAAATTAAAATGTTTCACATTGAACAATCCAAAATGAATTGGGAAAGGTTAGAGTAGAGGAGAGAGAAATCAATTCTCCAATGGCAATGGTGAATGGGAAAGAAGTATGAATAGGATTTGCCAGTGGGGTGCAACAGCTGCCAAATATCCTGCAGCCAAAGAATTACAATAATACTGATGAAGTGTGCAGGAGCTTTTGGAATCATTGCAGGGAACAGAGAAATTCTCTGACAATAATGAGGCTATTCTGTTTTCCAGTCAACCCTTATAGTAGGATCGCATAAAAGAAAAATATTTTAAAATGTAATGTTTAGCAAAAAATATATAAATATGCCACCTTGCCCACTAAATATGCCATGCTTAATCTCACATCTATTTCTAAATCATCCAAGCGACAGTCATATTAAATAGCTAAAAATATCACAACAGAGATAGTAAAATGCAAGGCAATTTAAAGGACAATGAGTTAATGTTTACTCCACTCTTGCTGCTTTCAGGGAATTTATTTGCTCAAAATGGAAGTGACTATATCCAAAGATATAGTATGGCTATGTATGTTTGCAAATATACACCTAACATACTGTTTTATATTATGTAGTCAGTTACCAGAACATACACTTCATTGTGGCTCTCTGAGAAAATACATGAAACAAATATGATACAAAAGTTGCACTTTCTTTTCATTGATGTATGAATGTGTTATAATTTTACATGTTCTTCTAAATTCAGAAGACACTTAAGCAAAAAGCTGATATGCAACTGTACAACAGTATCTCTTTTTCCTTGGGAATTATTTTCATGTGGCTACTTTTTTTTCCTATTTACCCACTTACATTTCAATGGTTAAGATCACATTTTAAAACATTAAACTTCTGTCATCTAATTGAAAACTTAACAACAGGGGGATAAATTATATATCTGAAACCAAGACTGGCCACTGTCTTTTAACAGCAAAAACAAAGACTAATGTAATTGTATCTGTCAGGTAGAAATCGCTAAAAATGGATTCCCTATTTTAGCAGAAATCCAGGTAAGGAAAGGAAATAAAATACAAATGTAAACATGATGACTGCGCATGGAGAGAAGTGAAAGTGATTTCTCATTATGCTACTGTGGCCAAGAGAATTAAAATGACAACAGGCCGTGCAGCCGGTCAAGACATCTGGTACGTTCAACTGAGTCTGAGCACGAAGTGGCAGGTATACACGGACACCACACCGTAAGGCAATCCTCCACAAAAGTCAATGCTTTATTTGACACTTTCAGGCTCTAAGGATTTTCATCAATATTGCCACAGGCCAAAGTGAAGGTGCTCCTTTCTGAGTCTTTAACTTCTGGTCAAATATCAAGAAAGGAATTAAAAGGATGAAGTGGAAACCAGAAAGTACAAAGCTTGAGACCTTACACAACTTGAATAGTATCAGAGCTGAAAAGGCCTCAGTAATCAGGCAATCTCACACTGACATTTTTCAGAGAAGAAAATGGAGTCAAAAGTTTGTGCAAAGGCCTATATAACCTGGCAACGTGACAGTGGAGCTGGGACCAAACCCTGACCTCCCAACACCTTGCTCAGTTCCATTCTCTGCACTACACCCACTGTTCTGACAATTCGGTGCCACACGAAGGAGCAAAAGGAACTGGAAATGACTCTAATTTTCTAGCTCAGATTCTTGAATAGAGGAAATGCCATAAATATAATAAATAAAATAAGCTATGTGGAATTTGGTGCATGCATTTTCAGTATCTAAAGAATGCCAGTGACCATTAACATTTCATAATACAAGTATTTATTCTACCAGAGCAAGATTTTCTATCAAATGTTAATTTTTTTAAAAGTACTAATGTTGTACACTCTTTGAAGATCCCATCTTCTAAGAATATTTAAAATGGGAAAATGTTGACAGCATAATGATGTGTTTTTTTAAAAAATCCTTTTAAGAAGCATAGCACATTTTCTGTAAAATCAAAGTAACATACATGCACAGAAAAAAGCATCAAAAGAGATGCCAGTACTTGCAGTCACCAATTTCTCCTTTCCCATTCTTTCTTGACTCCTATCAATCTGAACTTACCCACCACTTCAGCTGGACCATCCTCTAAAACTGCTCTAGGAAGGTCTCCTATGAACTCCACAGTTCCACTCCAAGGCCAAGTCACCATCGTGTGTGACATACTGCACCTCAACACTCCTTCCTCCCTGCTACCCTTTCTTCACGTGGCTCCCTTAACTCAATCCATGTATAACTACCCTACTAGAAACCACATAAAAAGTTATTATCATGGATTTTTAAAGTTTAAAAAAATTATTATGGAAAAAAAGTTATATAAATGCTAAAGTAACCAAATTCATAAATAATTTTGGTTACCAGGGGCTGGGAAGAAGAAGAAAGGGAAGTTTGTTGTTCAATGGATACTGAGTTTCAGTTCTGCAAGATAAAAAAGCTCTAGAGATGTTTCCCACACCGATGTGCACATAGCTAACACAACTGTACTGTATAGTTAAAAATAGGTAAGATGGTAAATTTTATGTGTATAATTTTTACAATTAGAAAACCAGTATCATTACTATTTCTTTATCAAATCATTAATTGCTTAGAAAATGAAAGGTTCTATCCATAATAATACAATAGATATAATTACTTAGGAATAATATAAAAATTTAAAGTACTAAAAACAAACAAGAAGTGTACACTAAACAATAAAAAAATTATAAACCTTTAATGATAGTAACAAAGAGAGATTTTGATAAATATAGAATTTTGTCATGTTTTTGGAAAAGCCTCAACATTATAAAGGTGTCTATTCTCTCCAAATTTACTATAACATTTCAGGAACGGACAGGTAATTTAATTCTAGTCACTAAGAATTGAGAAGTAACTGGGTAAATTCTAAAAAAGGTCTCCTCACTTCTTAGAGACACACAGTCAAAGCTCATCTAGAAGGATGACCAGCAAATTCTATAAGAAAAAAATAAGTTATTAATGTAAGAATTGAGATACTAGTGGAACTGAAAACTCAGAAATAGATCATACTATATTTAAGGATTTGCAGAAGATGAATGTGACATTCACAAATCACTAAGAACTGCGTGCAGTGGTGCAAGCCTATATAGTCCCAGCTCCTTTGGAAGGCTGAGGCAAGAGAACAGCTTGAGACCAGGAGTTCAAGGCTATAGTGCACTATAATCACATCTGTAAATAGCCATAGCATTCCATCCTGAGGAACTTGCAAGACTATCTCAAAATTAAAAAGGCAAAGAAAACAAAGGCAATAAGGAAGCAATTCACAAGTCAATAAATGGAACTGATTTTACTGGTTAACATTATATGAGATGATAAAATTAGACCTCAAACTCATATCACGCAAAATAAATTTGAAATATGAAATGCCAGTGCAACAAAGGAAACCTCTGAAAGACATGAAATATAAGTAAATATTTTATGAATTCTTAGTAGGTAAGGTTTTTTAAAGAATAAAAGCGAAATAAAAAAACCACAAAGAAAAAGAAAAAAACTGATCTGATTAAACAGGTGAACCAGAGACTAGTCACAGCCCAGCCGTACAGCTGTGTGAAGCCAGGAATTGCCCTGGAGCAGAGCTGGAACAGGGATTCAGTGAGTAAGAGGGAGAATTATCTCCAGGGGTGAGCAAGGAAGAAAGTTGGCTGCTATCTTTATCATTCTACTGCCCTGACCGGTGTCCACATTCTAAATGTATAGTGTCCATCCCTCATGCAATAGTGGTTTCTGGCCCAACACGAGATTGTCCTTTCGACTGCAGATGGGTGCAGAGGTAGTCCTGATGGGAAGTGTCGGAGTGCTCACTGCTCAGCCTTGGGACCACCTGTGTTTACCCTACCCCCTTTAGAGGGAGCAGCATGAAGGTGAGCTAGTGGGTGTCTAGATTGAGGATGTGGCAGGGACTGGTGCTCCCACCTCCCTCCAGCCAAAAATGGGGATCTGCCCACTGTGTGCCCGTCACCACCCACCAGCCGTGATGCCCTGGCTTCCAGATGGAGAGGTGGCAAGCAAGATTTTAAAAAGAAAGAAACTTTATTGAGTTGAAGGGAGTGAGAGGGGGCTTATAAAATGGTTTGGATTTTGTGTGGAGTTTTTTAGTAGTCTATAACTTTCCTTAAGTGATTTTTTATTTATTTTTTATTTTTTATTTTTTTAAGAGACAGAGTCTCACTTTATCACCCTCAGTAGAGTGCCGTAGTGTCACAACTCACAGCAACCTCCAACTCCTGGGCTTAGGTGATTCTCTTGCCTCAGCCTCCCAAGTAGCTGGGACTACAGTTGCCTGCCACAATGCCCGGCTATCTTATCTTTTCTTTTTTTTTTCTTTGCAGTTTTTGGCCAGCACCAGATTTGAACCCACCACCCTCTGGTATTTGGGGCCAGCGCCCTACTCCTTGGAGCCACAGGCATTGTCCTATCTTTTCTTTTTTTAAAGTAAGTTGTAGGCTTTGGCTTAGAACACCCCAGGAGATGGTGGGGAGGGGGGCACCTGAGGCTGCTGCCCCCTTCCCCTAGCTACTTCCTGACCCCATGAGCCAGGCCTCGGTGATTAAGCCTTCTCAGCCCACTCAGTCAGGGTGCTCCCCACCTGCAGGAGGCAACACCTTACCTGCTAACATCAGTCTCTTCCAGAGTCCACCTGCCCCCACCCTACCCTGCTCTGCCCCATCTGGGGGTGCTCTGCAGGGCTGCATGCAGCTTCCCTGGTAAGCAGAGACTCAAGAAACCTCTGGGGCCCTGTTTCCTTGTCATGTGATCCCAGGGGTGCACATGGGCCCCCTGGGTGTCTGAAAAAGGCATGGGAGGGAGGGCCATGCCCTTGCAGTCTTGCTCTGCTGGTGTAGCGGGCAGCTGCCCACTCCCACCATACCCTACACCACAGGCTCCTGAGTCAGCAGATTAAGCATGCATTTTATTGTATTTTAAATACATGTTTTAAACTTGTCAAAAAAAAAAAAAAAAAACGTAATATTACGGGTATGTATTATTAATGTCTTTTTCCAAGTCATAAATGATGAAAGAGTGAAGCCCACAGAGAAATTGGGAAAACAAGATCAGTAGCCAGAACAAGCAACACACAGGAAGGGCTCGGGCTACTGGCCTGGAAGGAAAAACACTCACGACAGCAATGCCCAGCCACACCTGGAGGCGCCTCCCAGACCACATTCCCAAGCCAATCATGAAAACATGACTCTGATGCCAAAATGTGAAGGTTCAAATGCCCTGCGGCACTTTAACGATATAGATGTCAGGGATTTCTACAGCAAACAAGCAAAAAAAACATACATTCACATCAGCCAACCGAGATCACGCTTTGTTAAGAAGAATGATATATTTTGCTAGGTGTTATAGCTCTTTGGTGTTACAACACTGCACCAATTTTACAGTAAACTGGACTACTAAATAAATGATTAATTCAACAGAAAACAAACCCACCAAATATGAGTAACTCTTTGTTGTACTGGAAATACATGTGCAATTATCTAGATAACATTTGGCATACATAGTTCACTGACATAATTTTTTCCAATATATAAAAGGTAAGGTCAAAAGTAAAATTTCTTTTTTTGAGACAGGGTCTTATTATGTTGCCCTCAGTAGAGTGCTGTAGCATCACCGCTCACAGTAACCTCAAACTCTTGGGCTTAAGCAATTCTCTTGCCTCAGCCTCCCAAGTATCTGGGACTACAGGCGCCTGCCACAAGACCCGGCTATTTTTATTATTTTATTTTTTGTTTTTTTGTAGTTGTTGTCATTGTTTTCCAGCAGGGCAGGCTGGGCTTGACCCCGCCAGCCCTGGTACATGTGTCCGGCACCCTAACCACTGAGCTATGGGTGTCGAGCCAAAAGTAACATTTTTTTAACATAGAAATAATCAAAATTTAATTGTTGGTAGAAATTAACCAGAATAAAGCAATTGCTTTGTTCTGATATTTCAGAATAAATATTGATACTTCAGAAATCTCTAAGGAATATTAGTGTTTGCATTATCTATAACACTATACATCATAAAATAAAGTGTTCTAATGTGTTTCCCCAAAAAACATTTACTGATCATCCACTGGTTTCATATTTGTATTGAGTACACTGGACTAAGAAGAATGTGTTTCAGCTCTATCCAGGTTAATACAAAAGATGTAAAGTCACTGTCTTTTTTATGGCTGAATAATATTCCATGGTATGCATACACCACAATTTGCACTCCCTGACGTTCAGTAAAGAGTTGCCAGCAAGGACTTGTTTCCTGCTGCAGGATACTATAGAGTTGTGAGAGCACCACTGGGTTCCTCACAAGGCTTTTCTTGACAATGGACCAAAGACGATCAATCAAATCCATCAAGATACAGTCAAATACGGTTCCGCTGGGCATTGAGGTTGCTCCATGTCTTGGTGATTGTAAACTGAGCTACAAAAAACAACCTGGTGCAAAGTTCTTTATGATAAAATGATTTTTTTTTTCTTCTGGGTAGACGCCTAGTGGTGGGACTGCGGGGTCAAAGGGGAGATCTAATTTGGGCTGTTCGAGGATTCTCCATACTTCTTTCCAAAGAGGCTGTATTAGTTTGAAGTCCCATCAACATTGTAAAAGTATTCCCTTCTCTCCACATCCGCACCAACATCTGCAGCTTTGGGACTCTGTGATATAAGCTAACCTTACTAGGGTTAGGTGATATCTCAGGATGGTTTTGATTTGCACTTCTCTGACAATTAGGTATGATGAGCATTTTTTCACATGTCTGTTATCACTAGCCTCTCTTCCTCAGAGGAAGTTCTGTTCATGTCTCTTGCCCAGTGATAAGTGGGATTGTTAGATCTTCTTTTGCTGATTAATTTGAGTTCTCTGTAAATCCCAGTTATCAAGCCTTTGCCAGATTTGTAATATGTAAATATCTTTTCCCATTCTGAAGGTTGTCTTTTTGATTTGGTTTTTGTGTCCTTAGCTGTACAAAAGCTTTTTGGTTTAATTAAGTCCCATTTGTTTATTTTTGTTGTTGGAATACTGATTTTTTTCAAAGGGCTTTTAGAAGAAAGGTTTTCACAAGAAGAAAAAAAAGTTTAGTTAAAAGTACACCTAATTCCCTGTTCTCAGAGACTAAGAATGCACATTAGGAAACAGGCAGGCTCATAGTACAGTGGGTTTAATTCTGGATGACTGCAATAAAGCAAGTCACACACATTTTTTAGTATCCTAGTAAATATAAAGGTATGCTTACACTACACTGCAATCTATTCAGTGTTCAACAACATGTCTAAAACCAATGTACACACATTAAAAATACTTTTTTGCTAAAAAATGTCAACAATCTATGCTCTGGTTTTGCTTGAGATTGTAAAAATCTTTTGCCTTTTAACAAAAAAATGTGAACAATCATCTAATCTTCAGCAAATCAATCTTTTTGCTGATGGAGGTTTTTGCCTTCCTGTTGATGGCTACTGACTAATCAGGGTGATGACTGAAAGTTGGGGTGATTCTGACCATTTTTTAAAATAAAACAACATAGTTTGCCTCTTTGATTTTCTCTTCCTTTCCTGAAAGATTTCTATAGTAGAACTTCTTTCAAAACAGAAGTCAATATTCTCAAACCCTGCCACTGCTTTTTCAGTAAGTTTATGGCCAGCAGCAAGTCGGAGCTCTACAGAGGCGGCAGCACTTACCGCATGGTGGCTGCAGCAGTGACTCCTCCGAGCTGAGAGTTTCAAGCCTTCGCTTCTCCTTCTTCTCCCTCCATCCCTTTGTTGTCTTCTGTCCCCCTTTCCCCTCCCTTCCCAATCCCCAAAAACAGGATCCTGAAGAGGCAGCTGCTGAGTTCTTGGTGAAGGTTTTTCATTTCTTCTATACCCTCTACTCCCTATCCCATCCCTTAATATTATTCTTTTGAAGATTCTTCATTGTCAAGCCACCAATGTGGAGAGTACAATTGCAGAAGTCAACTCAAAGATATGGGAGAGAACTTGGAGTGCCTCTGCCAGGTAACGAGGACGGTGAGGCCTAGACTGGATCATGAATGAGCCAAATCCTTGATGGATCAGTCCTTTGCCGGAATGCACTCCTTGATGTTCAGTAAAGAGTTGCCAACAAGGACTTGTTTCCTGCTGCAGGATACCATAGAGTTACGAGAGCACCACTGGTTCTTCACAGGGCTTTTCTGGACAATGGACCAAAGAGGATCAATTGAATCCATCAAGATACAGTCAATTATCCAGAAGTATTTACTCCTGCCCCTAGGGCTCAAGGGATAAGAAGTGACTTCTTTCTGGAGGGGCCATTCATGCCACCAAGAACAAAAATGGATAGGGACCCACATGGAGGACTTGCTGATACATTTGGGCAAACGCCACATAGCAAAATTGGTGCTGGTCTAGGAGTTATCCAGCATAGATTTTCACCCACCATGGGGCACCATTGTTCAAATCAACTCTTCAATAGCCATCAGGGGACACATCATGCTTCCCCCACAACCGCAGTTCAGAGAGATGGGAGGCAAGTTTATGAAAAACGAGGGGCTAAGCCAGCCTTCCAGAACCAGAGTCAGGGACTCATCCTATTTGCAAGGACAGTCAAAGGATATGCCACCTTAGTTTTCTAAGAAAGGACAGCTTAAAGATGAGATCAGCCTGAGGCCTGCTCAGTTGTTCCTAATAAATAAAAATCAAGTGCCAAAGCTTCAGCCCCAGATAACTATGATTCCTTCCAGTTCACAAGCACCATGCACTCAAATACCACCTCTGGGACAGACACCTCAGCTTGATCTCAAAACTCATCCACCAACACTTACCCAGGAAAAGCCTGCCAAGACCAGCAAAAAGGCACCGCCATCAAAGGAAGAACTACTTAAATTCACCGAACTGTTGTGACTGAGTATGTGAATGGAGATGGCCACACTAAACATATTTTCAGGGTACACAAATCAGCCTTTTATTAGAAGATGCCATCTAGGGCTTTCACCACTAGGAAGAAGTCAACCTCTGGCTTCAAAGCTTCCAAGGACAGGCTGACTCTCTTGTTAAGAGCTAATATAGATGGTGACTTGAAGTTCAAGCCAATATTCATTTACCGTTCAGAAAATCCTAGGGCTCTTAGAATTATGCTAAAGAAGAAACACTCCAAAGGATAGAATTTATCATACACCTAAGCCCTTGGGGAAAAAATGGCTCTTAAGGATCTCAAGCTCGGCTTCCAAAACAGAACTTCTCACCTTTTCCTTCAAAACCGCCCTTGCTTATTAGTGATGGTGCCATTTTTTATTGGGCTGTTTAGCTTATTTTTGAGTTGTACGAATTAATCACACATTCTAGACACAAGTCCCTTCGCAGATACGTGCATAAAAGGGACACTTAGAGCTCAAAAGTAATTCAACCTAGTGTTAATTCCTTCTTGTATCTTATAAACTAGTCTCTGATACATATTTTTTAGCTGTCCAGATTCATTCTGAAATATTAATAAATTTCCCCTAATTTCAAACTAAAAAAATAAATACTAATTACTTAAACAAATCTCCCATCAGATTTCAGAATATCTTCTCACCTCTAATATATCCAAATTAAAGAAGCCAAGATCCTTTTTCATTCTGAATTTTAAAAACTTGAAGAAAATATATGCAATTCTATATTTAAACAATGTGACTTTATTATATTTCTCCAAATACCCATAAGATCTAAAACTGAGACTAGTCAGATCTTTTAATAGCTCTTTCCTATGCTGATTACATTACCAGTGTTTTTCCACTCATTCATTCCATTTTAAAATTATCTACCATACCTTGAATGTTCCTGAAAATGTTGTGCTCGTAACTGGAATGCCACAAACAAGGATGATGCTATTGCCAATAACTGGTTTCTCTCACTCTTGGTTAATGTATGTCCTGAGGGGAAAAAAATCATCCAATCAGTCATGTATAATGTTAACATCTGTCCTTCCATCTTATAGAATTCATACTGGTCAAACAGGTGTTTTTATCAGACATCTGTCATGGAGTTAGTACTGTACTAGGCACGGAAGCATGCCAGGTTGGGAGAGCAAGACTTAAAATGAGACAAAAACCCTTGCTCACTGGAAGTATAAAATCTGACTTGAAAAAGAAGATACTAAATAAAGACACAAAACAAAACAATTAAGAAAACCATTTCCACAGAGATCTATAGGAAAAGCTTAAGTTCCCTCACGTCTACTTTTTCTTGCTCCTCAGCCCAACTTTACTCTTCAGGAAAGTGAGGACAAAGGGCTAGAAGCTCCAACCTCTGAAGAGGAGGAGAGTGGCTGGTCGAGGACATGGAAAGGCCATATTCTCTAGTGCAAAGGACTCAGGAAGAGAAAGGTTGATTCTCTTGCCTCTATGCAGTCACACTTGAATCCCATTCAATCCATCAGTCAAGCAACGACTCTCTCCTCCTCTCTCTTCCCACCATAACACAGCTGGACCTAGGGACAGTAGGCTGACCTAGGAAGGCCTAGAAAGTCTCCTTGTCTGAGTACTGTGTAGTAGGGAAACCTACTTTTGCAAAGTTCCTTGAGACAGAATTTGGACGCTCCAGGGTCTACAGGTCAAAATATCACTCAAGAGCTCTGTAATATCACAATTTCTAACACTATTTGCCACTGTGCCATATACAAACAGCAGAGTATTAAATGGTACAGGATGAGCAACTCGAGTGCTGGGGCATCATCAGTAAGATGCTCCTTACACAGTTTGCCTTCTATATCCGTGGGTCCCATCCCTGGATTCAACCAAATGCAGGTCAAAATACTTGGGGCGGGAGGGAGAAAGGGTGATTGTGTCCATATTGAACATGTACAGACTTTTTTACATGTCATTATTCCCAAAAAAATACAGGTTGTTGTGTAAAAACAACACTTGTTATAAAAACAATAACAAGGAAACAACCTTTTTCCTTGTCATTATTCCCAAAACACCCTTTCTTAGTTATTAGAATTTAATAACTAAGAACTGTAAAAATGGCATTTACATTGTACTATGTAAGTAATCTAGAGATGATTTAAAATATACAAGAGGAAGTCTGCAGGTTACATGCAAATACCACAACATATTTTATCGGGACTTGAGCTTCTGTGGATTCTGGTATCCAAGGAAGTTTTAGAACCAATCCTTATACATATCAAGGGACAACTCTATAATTAAAAAAACAGTAGGCCATAATCTGAATTTAAAAAAATTAAGTATTTTTAATAGACTATCTTAGAAGTCACTCAGAATAGGATTAAAAATACCCCAAATTAGAATATAAACACTTTCAACACCCCAAATTAGAATATAAACACTTTCAACACCGCAGGATGTGTGTCTATGGGGAGGGACTTCACAAAACTGAAGGGCAGGGAGCACACAAGTCCGGTCCCTCTTCAAGACAAACCTAGAAGCTACATAAATCATAATAATAACATGGCTTCTATCAATTGCTTCTGGGAATTTAATAACAGAACCTTTATAAACCACATTCATGGAAGCCTTGCAAAGTTCCAGATTTTACCCTGACATATAAGCAACGATGAAAACATCCCACATGATTCCACAATTAATTACCCTCCATGAGACGTATTACAGAAATTTGGTCTCTGTCCACAGGAGTCCCTAGATGCCATTTAGTGGCCCACGAGATCACAATGGCTTCCTTAATAACACTAAGATATGTTTTTTTTTAAACTCTCATTTTCTCTGGAGTATACCACGGAGGTTCCCAGATCCAAGGGACACATGACATGTGATGACATCATTGTTCTCATGTCAACACATAATAGATTATCATTTTACTAAATAAATAGCTTCAATTTATAATGTGGCAAAAATACCAACAGATATAAGCACAAAAGCTTATATCTGTAAGCTTTTGTAAAGAGTACAGAGGACCAGTGTTTCTCAAACTTCACTGAACAGAAGCCCCAGTCCCTGAGCTCCTCCTGCAGAGATGGAATTGGGGGGGGGGGGGGGGGGAATTTAATCTGCATTTCTGAGAAGTTTCAGAGTGATGCTACAGCTGCTGGTTATCATGTCTCACCTTCAATAGAACTTTTAGCCTGATGTTTAATCAAGCTATGTAAAGAAACCATTTAAAAGTTCATGAAGCCAGTTCAGTGGGGCATGCCCAGCAAGATAAATTATCAGAGCACTATGAACATAGTATGTGTATTTTTCATGAAAACGCTGGGTGTGTTTGAGTGTTATATGCATACTAAGGATATAAAATATATTTCTTATGGTTATTCACAACCAAAATATGTAAAAATTCACTTCTTTAGATACGTATGCACAGTATTTATCATCAATAAGGGAAAGGTACCACGTTGACTGCCAGATGACCAATCAGTATATCATTTGTCTAATCAGCTGCTAGAGTACCAACTCAGGCAACACGGAGACAGCAGGCTCTCAACAAAAACTGACACCATTCATTCTCACAGGCAAACTGACAGGACGCATATCAACCTTAACCCCTTTATTAACATCCCACCTCAAAGAGACCTTGTGTAAGAAATCCGATCACAATGACCTACTCTTATGCTAACGGTTCTAGGGTAATGCTACTCCTGCTCACTAGCCAGAGTGGCCTTCACGTCCACTGTTCCCTGGTTTCCACCCTGGCTCTGCCCTTGGACTCCTTTGAAAGTTCTCCACTGTCCTGTGGTGGCAGTGTGCTAGCGTGGTGTGGAGTCAGACACATCTCCATTCATTCTCTGCTCTAAGCTAGGGAGCTGAGGTAATGACTTCATCCACTGCATTCCCTAAAGAGCTGCCCAGGAAGGGAGCTGTGAAAGCATCCTGCTGACCACAGACCACTAGGGTGCAAGTCGCAGGAGGCAGCACCTCCTCCTGTTTAATGATGAACTCTGGAGCACAATACGTAACTGGCTCTATAGGCAAGAAAACACTTTTCACGTTTTTCTCTTTCCTCCTCATTCTATTATGCTTCAAGTTCCCAGGCCAGGAAGAATTGCTGACCAGAACTTTGTAATTTTCTGTAGCACTGATGCATTCCCTTTTGACTTTCTTTCCCAATAACTGCGGAACCTCCTTGCAGCCATGAGGTAACTACAGAGCCTCACACCACCAGAAAAGATAAGCAATGTGCACTGAGCCTGCGCACAAGCCTGAAATAAAGACCGGTGTTAAGCCCCAGCTCACTGTAGTACTAAAGTCCCCACCCTGGGAGGGGCTCATCCACCCTGTTGTTCACGGGGTGTGTGTACTAGCGTGACCTCTCACTCCCCCACATGTGATCGTGTTCACTCCCCTTGTGCGTCGTTTATTTCCACCTCCATAAAACCCCCGACCCTGTTGGTCAGGGAGATGGCTTTGAGGCAGTCTACGCCTCCCCCACCAGCAGACGCCTCTCCTGCAGGAGATATCTTAGTTGGGTATAGTGTTCTTGAGTCAAGTTTTTTAATGTTTACTAACTTTCAGTTCACAATCCCTTTCTTCCTTCACAGTCCTCCTGGTTGTCTCAGTAACGGGCTCTCTGTGGAGAAGCATGAATGCAAACTAACAGGGCACTGGTTTCCCCTCTTCCCCCACCCTGACCAAGCAGCTGACAAGCACCTGAGAATATGAAGGATGGGCCCGATAGGAACATAAGAGACACGGCAGCAAAACTGAGAGCCTCAGGAGAAGCCCCAGCGGAGTTCCAAGGCTTTCTCTGACCCAGCCACTGGCGCAAAAGCCTCACCAGTGAAGACATGGCTGGAGAAAGTGGCAGCTCTCAGTTTAAGGAGCCTCACACAGGTTTTTTGACACAGTTTGGCCTCTGTACCCTCAGAGCCAAGACCGCTGACTATCTGTGACCCAACAGGCGTGGTGTATGGGACCTAAAGTTTTTCAACTTCCTCCTCACAATTAACCCTTACCTAACCTTTGGGGGAATAATTTCAAACAAAGTCCCCAAGCCTTCGACACTGTTTATTATCTCCCCTCCTTGCTCATTAACCCAGTGATTATTAAAGGTGAAAATTGGCCACAGAACCTGCAGGCTCTGTGACATGCCACCACGGCCTCATGATACGAGCCACCCTCATTTGTGCCATCCAGTTTTTTAGAAGCCTGATCTGGGTTCTTCCCACACAGTTCTACTATCTTTTATTTTCAACATTCGTGTAGTAGTTCCTCTTAAAGGTGCAGTGGATGATGCTCAGAAGGGTCCTAATCTGTGCCCTATGTACTCTCTCTTTTTTTCTGGTGAGACAAAGTCTCACTATGTTGCCCTCAGAGTGCTGTAGTGTCACAGCTCACAGCAACCTCAAACTCTTGGGCTTAAGCGATTCCCTTGCCTCAGGTTCCCAAGTAGCTGGGATGATAGGCATTCACTGCAATGTTGGCTACTTTTTTTTTTTTTTTTTTTGGTTGCAGTTGTCATTGTTGTTTAGCAGGCTCGGGCCAGGCTCAAACTCGCCAGCCTCAGTGTACGTGGCCGGCATCCTACTCACTGAGCTACGGGCGCTGAGCCTGTGTTCTCTCTTTGAGAGTTCTGGTTTTGTTGACCATGGGTTTGGTGTGCAGGGTCATCTGGCCGGATCATTTTGTGGGGGAGTCTTTAGGAAATCTTGCTAGGCTAATTAGATCTCTTGAAAGAAGCCGGTCTACTACGGTGCCTGTGAGTACCTGCCTGCCTGCTGGGGTTCTGGGAACCAACCAGGGAATGAGGGCTAGGAAGGAGCATCACCATAGTCAGGAGGGCCACACCTCTAGACTCTGTCCAGCTGTGTCCCCTGGTTTTCTACAGAAAGTAATCTCAAAGCTGTTGGGGGAAGGAGGAGTAACCTTGCTCTGAAGAACAAGGGAGGGATACAGAGAAAACTTTACAGAGATTTTAGGCTGAGAGTCCTACCTTTAAGAATCTCCCAAGTACTTGGAGCTAATAATTTATGAGACTTCATAAGGGCTCTGAGGTGGGAACGGGAACAAACTACTTTTCAATGTTTCCCACTGTCAGCTTATGATTCAACTTTGTTAGGCTGCTAAGTCAGTTAAGAACTATCTTTTAGCTTTTCAATTTCCAATATGCTTTTTCCTCTCTTTTTCCTTGTGGGCTTCTGTTCTTAAAAAAATTCAAGTTAGTGGGTTCGAGGGTAGGAAAAAATGTGTGTATTTAAGCCACCATCTTTACCTCAAAACTAGTTAAAGTACTTTCTTCAGCAATTTCCTCAAAAGGGGTGAAATATTTATGAACCCCTCTTTAACAAAAAAACGTTTTTTATGTTGACAAATGAAAAGATATCTTAACTGGGTATAGTATTCTTGAGTCAAGATTTTTTCCTGTGTAGATTTACTATTTTAATATTTTCTAACTTTTAGTTTATAAAGTATGAAGATGATCTCATTGAACATTCCTTATTTATAATTTGTTTTTTTCTTCTACATCCTTTAAATTATGCATTCTTGATGTGCCTACCAGAGTTACTTTTTTCCCATCAATCCTGTCTGAAATGCAGCGAGTGTTTCCTATAATACCTCAAGACTTTCTTAAGACCAATGGGGAGAAAACACCCCCCGTTATTTTTTTCAATATTATCCTGCCTTTATTTGTCCATTTTTCTTTTCACAAAACTCCTATTATTCATTGATATGTAAAATCATTTTACATATAAAAGATGGCTTTTCCTTACGTATCTTATCCCTTCCCTCGTGATTTCGTTCTTACTACCTTTTCATTACATGTGTTCATATACTTCTTCCATTTATTCCTTTGGGTCACTAATTTGATTCCAACCATTCCAACAGCAACCATTCTATCTTCCACATTGCTGAAACGTTTTACTTCTCAAAATCATAGTTTTGGGTTCATTAAGTAAGTCTTGCTCCCTTAATTTAATATCCTGAAGTGTTCTTCTATTATTCAGTAAGCAGAGTCATCTGCCCCCACACCAGCAGTTCTAAAACTGAACATCACTTCTCAGGGATTCTTCTAGTTCCCCCTCCCTAAATGGGTAACTCTTTTCCTTTCCACACTAGTGGTCCCAATTGCTGTCAATACGCAGGTCAAAGGCCTAAGCAGAGATTTTCTGGTAAATGCTTAACATCTAACTGGGGTGTGGGGAATAAGAAATGCCCCAATGTCTAGCATTTGCCAATTGCCTTAAATTCTTTCTGAGTAGCCAAATTCAAATACCAACACTATACCAAAGAGGATGGTTTATACAGATATTCACACTTCATTCTCACAAGCCAGTATGGCAGCCCCAGCCCTGCTGACAGAGTCCTGGGAGAGACACTGCACTAGCCTAAGACACCACCTCATCCTTGAAGCCGTCTTTGAGTCCCCAAACTGGAATTGCTTTTTTCCTCTGCTCCCATGATACTTTGCTTGTATTTTTACCTAGCCCTTACTTTATTCTGGCCTGTAGTATAGCTAGTTCTTTCCATGTTTATTTTTCACGTGATGTTAGCTCCTTAAGGGTAGGGAAAATATACTATCCACCTTTGATTTCCTCTAGCGCCTACATCAATTATTTGTTGATGGACTTTAAAGACAGAATTCAGTTCAAATATCATTGTACTACTTTTTTAAAATTTTATTTTTATTTCTTTCCCATCGTCCCTCCCTCTCTCATAGCACTACTTTTGTAGGTACAGTAATGCTTGATTAAATTTAGTGGAAAAGAGAAGTTTAATTGTACACTTTTTGTGTTGAATCAAATTTTTGCCAAAAATCAGTAACTTTTCAGAAGAAATAATTCTGATAATTTCTTCTTTTGTTTTTATTTTTAAGACAGACTCTTACTCCACTAGCTAGGTTAGACTGCAGTAGCATCATCATAGCTCACTGCAACCTCAAACTCTTGGGCTAAGCGCTCCTCCTGCCTCAGTCTCCCCAAGTGCCAAGTTGCAGGGGTGAGGCACCACACCTGGCCTGACAATTTATTTTGAAGGGGCTTGAGGCAGGGGATCACAGAAATAAGTCCAAACCACTCATTATAAGCCAATTGAAGCTATAGTTTTTTCAAGTATCTTCTTTCTCATTTTCCACTTATTTCAGAATCAAAATATGTTAATATTCCACTTATTTTTCAGAATCAAAGGAAATTAGCTTTTCAACATCAGAATCTAAAAACTTTATAAGAATGATTACTTGTGTATCTTTTTTTAATTTTCGATATAATCATTTTAAAGTTTAATACCAAGAAGCTTCAGTAAAACTTTCCTAATCTATAAATTTTCAAAAATAAATAAATATAATAAAACATTTTAATGCAATCATAAAAACAGGCAAACAGGCACTTGCCTGTGAATAGTGCCTAGGATAGCTGGACAGATGGGAAGCAGATGGGTAACCCCAAAGGGGCAGAATGACCCAGCCTCAACATATGGAGAAGATCCTGGATTAACTTCACTTGCCACTTCCCGCTGTCTCTTTTGGGCACATACATCAAACAAAGATGATACAGTTTAATGTATCTAAGATCTGATCTGGGGGGCAACAGGAAAGGAGAAGGAGAGTGATCTGAAGAAGAATGGGAGAGAGCAGCCGTGACTAGGGGGATCATTTTATATACCAAAGCACCTTAAATGGATATAAAGAAACAGTTTAAATTTGTGAGAGAATATCTAACCTTCATATTCCCCAAGTTCATTAGAAAGGACTGTAGAGGCTCTGGCTCTCACCTGACACATCTATTAACATTTCTATTAAGTCTCATCTAAGTCTTATTGGTTTCTTAACATCTGTGTTAACCATGTTTTCAATGCTCAGGGTTTTCTCTGTCTCTCATTTTATGAGCAATTTTTCAACTATACAGAAAAACCCACTGACAACTCTGCAGTTTTAAATCTCACTATCTACTCGTTACTTTATTTAAAACTTCGTTTCTCAGGGTAAAAACCATCATCTTGTTATTTACCTTCATTTTCATTAACAGGACTAGCATTCAGTTTTCTGAAATTTTCAGTGCTATTTTTCCATAAAGATAACATGTTCTAAAACATTAAAGAAAAGTTGTGGTTTTTTTGTGTTTTTTTTTTTGGTTTTTTTGGCCGGGGCTAGGTTTGAACCCACCAGCTCCAGCATATGGGGTGGGAGCCTTACTCCTTTGAGCCTTTGAGAGTTTCTGTGTGTGCCTGTTGTCAGTAAAAAATACAAATCTGATTTGACTTTCAAGAACCAGAAAATCAGGTAGGCTAATGATCTGCCTCCAAGTTTTGCTTCAAGACAGGACTCAGAGAACATTCTGCATAGTTGAATTCTTCATCCCACAGAATTGCAGGTTATCACACTCATGAGTCACCTATGAACACTCAAAATCACAAATGTCAATAGTCTTGGATACACTAAGAATTCTAATAAATCCAGAGTAAGTCAAAATGCCTTAATTTCAAATAAGAAAAAATTATATATTACAATAAAGTATAAAAATAACTTTAATACACTAAATCTGTTAATGTATACAAACCTTTAAAGCCATCAGGATACTCATCAGAGAGAAATTTAGTGCTGATGTCTCCTTTCACAAAACGTGAGTTGATTATTACCTCTCGAAGTAATGCAATATTATGTGTAACACCTAAAAATAAAATGATATCAGATTGAGTTAGAGAACAAGAGTCAGTAAAAAATCAAATTCTTATAATCTAGGGAAATTTATCCTCAGTGATATCCTATGACCTAGCACAAACCACGTAAGATTACTATTTCCTTGACTGAAAACATGTGAACTTGAGTTATAATAAAACACTAAAGATAAACTTAAGCAATTGGTTATTGCCAAGTCAATTCAATGAAGATCTAAATATCTTTTCAGTAAATGATACAAGAACAATTAGCTATCCATTTGAGCAAAAAAGAAAATGAACTTCAACCTTAACTCAGCACACAGAAAAAAATTAACTTCAAATGGATCACAAACCTAAATGTAAAATCTAAACCAATTTAACACAGAAGAAAATAGAGGGAGGTGGAAACTGTTATTTTGAGGTAGGAAATAGATTCTCAGATCATACACGAACATTCACCATAAAAATATCAACATTTAAAGCCCGGTCTTCAAAAGATACAGTTAAGAAAATGAATTGGGAAGCCGTAAATTGAGAGAAAATATTCACAATACATGTATTAGACAAGGAGCTTGTATCTGTAATATATAAAGAACATATACAACACAATTATAAGATGATGAATAAACCAAGTAAAAAAATGGGTGGAAGATCTAAATAGACATTTCATAAAATGTCAAGTAAGCACAGGAGAAGATATTGAACATCATTATTGTAAAAAAAAAAAAAAAAAAAAATGAAGATATTTCCCCCCCCCCCCCCAAGAGACTAGTTTACATGTCAAGTAAGTTAAAAGAGAGATAAGAAGCGTTGGTGAGGAGGTGGAGCAAACGGAACTGTCAACCCCAGGCGACCCAGGGCGGTGGTCTAGCTGTCAACCTGTTTGCCAGGTCTGCTTCTTCTGTGTCTTTTTCCTCATCATCCAGCACTAGTTCAGAAGCATTCGTCTCCATTAAGTCATCTTCTGTACTTTCCTTGGAGTCATATCTATTATTAATAACTCTTGAATTTCCCCAAGATCTATATCTTGAAACCCTTTATCTCCTCCCCTTTACCTTTTTTGCCATATCCCCAATCTCTTTCAAGATTTCCTTGACTGGCTCTGGTGTCAATCCTGTGAAATCATGGGCAACCTCTGGAACCAGTTTTCTCCAGCAGGAATTTGTTGTTTTGAGCTTGACAGTTTTTGTGGCTTTTTCTGTGACAGCAATGGTGTAACCCCTCAAATTTTACATTCACTCTATCGGAGTTCTCTTCCATATTCTGCTGACATTACATTCTCCAGCTTTAGATCCTTTACCTTCCTTTTAAGTTGTCATATAAGGACTTCATCGTTGCTCAAATCATACGAGAGTCTATAGCTACACCTTTCTCGTGTCAATTCTGCACACACATAAAAGCTGCATTTTCAATACAAGATAAAGAGGTATTTCACAAAATGTGTGAGGTTTTCATGCCTCTGGTTTGGCTGTAGCAACTGCTTCATGAATTTCCTTTTCTTTTTCTTTTTGTTAATGATGGTCCTTACACTGGATTCATTTTATCTTGAAATGATGGGCAGCTGCAGACCTCAATCTACAGTACGTTATCAAACAATTCATCTTTATCTTACAATGTTATAACTTTTCTCTACTTTTGGGGAGCACTTCCAGAATCATTAGTGGCATTTCATATGAGTCACATGGTGTTAACCAAGGTCTGTGATATTGCACTATAAACATGAAAAATATGCGATAACCAAGAGAGATCCCTTTTTACTGAGACACACAATTTACTGTGGGGATGGACGGCTCACACAGAGATAATCAGTACCACACGGTGCTTTGAACAGATCCTTGCAACACTTCAGCTTACCACAAGAGCAAAAGGAGGTAATGAGCAGTTAATTCTGCCCACTCGTGATTTAAAACTGCATCTTGACATTTGTTTATATTCTTCATGCAAATGGCACCATGTATGTTCTTCGTGTGCCTAAGTTCTGATAAATATTAAGTTTTTATAATAGATTTGTGTACATTTTTGGTAGTAAATGATGCAGTAGACTGGTATCTATATACATTTTATGTGTTCGTGACCTACCTATTTTTATCTTAACTTTTTTGATATTTCTAGGCTATGTTGTTTATCTGCAAGTTTTTTTCAAATTGTTGCACATCTCCAAAAATCTTTCCATTTATTGAAAAAAATCCAAGATAAGTGGACCAGTACAGTTTAAATCTGTGTTGTTCAAGGGTCAACTGTAAGGTCAAAATAGGTAACTACTACAGAAGGGATGCACTGAAGGCACTGGGAGAGTTCCATGATACAGAAAGGCTTTATGAAGAGAGGAGTATTAACCTTAGTCATCTAGACTACAAAGACATTAAATGGGAATAAAAGGAAATGTGAGGAAGCATTTAACAACCAGAGAAGGCAGGAATTAGGTGAGGCTTCCACAAGAAGCATAGGTAACCGCAGCTAACAGAACTTAAGATGAAATAAACAGGAGTTTTGTTCATTCCTTCCGATTTCTTTAGCCCATTTTGGTATGGTTCTAATCTGTATCGCTATGCTACATAACAAACATATAAAGTCTAATTTTGATTTTGCCATTAAAGTGTCATGGAATCCCCACTTTACAACAATAATTATAAAGTACCTATATACTCGAGTATAAGCCGAGGTTTTTCCGGCACAAAATTTGTGCCGAGTTCAGGTTTTTCGGCACAAATTTTGTGCCAAAAAAACTCAGCTTATACTCGAGTATATACGGTAAGCAAAGAATCAGACTCCTAAGTTCAAGTACCAGGTCTACTTGTTACCTTAGGTAAACTATTTAAACTCTCAAAACTTTCATTTGTAAACTGTTAACAATAATAGAAACTATTTTGTGTGACTACCAGCAAGATGAATGAGAGAATGGTTACTGCAATGCCAAGCACTCAAATGGTACATTACTATCCTTTCACATGCGAATAAACACAGAGCATAAGACAAAGGTAAGTAATAAAACATCAGAAAGAAGTTGTACTGCCTCCTAAGCTTTAGCACTGACCTACCTACCTAATTTCTGGGTTCATGTTCTATTAAGAATGGAACTTCTCAAATCAAGGTTTATACCTATTTCTATTTAGAAGTTGTAACTCTCTTAATAAGGCAGGGATGGGTAAAATATGGCCTGTAAGCCAAATCTGAACTATCACCTATTATGTAAATAAAGTTTCATTAGAACACAGCCAGGCTTGTTCTTTATATACAGCTATTTTTGTACTACAAAAGTAGAGACAGCAGTTGTGACAGAAACCGTATGGGCTGCGAAGTCTAAAACATTTACCATCCAACCCTTTAGGCTGATGTCTGTATCGACACCTCTTCTACACCTACTAATCAGACAGCAGTTAGAAATCATGGGAAGGGAATGAAAGCACACACTATAGTGCCTGCTTGTGAGGGACTCTGAGCAGCCAGTTATAGAATAAGAAAGAACAAAGGAACCATACAAATAAGAAAACTGGGCCAGGCGCTTAGGCCTGTAATCCTAGTATCTCTGTTCCTGACTCAGAAGATACTCTATATCTACATTTTATAGTAGCCAATTCTCAATCTATTCAAATTACCCCAGAACATTTAGAGAAACTTCCAAAAACAAGTATTAATGATATTCCTTTAGCTACACAAATATTCCATGGAAGAAGTGATCATATGCATCATTACATCATTAACAGACCATTAGATTACATAAATATCACACAGACTACTTTACACACACACACCCTTTACAGCACACCCCCATTAGAAATGCACAACTATCTCCAGCTTGTTCTGTGAGTCAAGACTTAGCCCCTAATAGCTAATGTTTCTAAGGGTTTTTTATAAGTAAGCACTTTTTATGATAAAAGTACTAGAAGGTGTGAGAAACTTCTGAAGACACCCATATACCTGAGGAATCATGGGTGGGGGAGGATGTGGCATTTACCCATTTCATAGGTGTCATTTGGACAGAAAAAATGAAGAATTAAAGGCAATATACTAGGAAGATGAAGGAGGCAGGCAAAAGTTTTCAAGGCTCCTTGAAAAAGGTCAGGCTATGAACAGGAAATTAAACCCCTGACCCTATGTTTCACAAACAGGCAGAACTAAAGCACCTCTGGAGAAGAAAAGGGCCAGCATTTGCCAGAGAGGTGCACATGCATAGGAAACCACAGCTGTGAGCTGCGTGTTTCAAAGGAGGAAAGCAGTTATGACTTACACAGATCTTCCTGGCTGGGAAAGAAAACAAAGCAAAATGCAGAAGGATCCAAAGATGAGTACCGCATATACTCGAGTATAAGCCGAGTTTTTCCGGCACAAAATTTGTGCCCGAAAAACCCAAACTCGGCACAAATTTTGTGCCGAAAAAATTCAGCTTATACTAGAGTATATACGGTAGTTGAGATTTGGGCAATACTGAGGAGGAACCTAGAGTACTATTGTAAAAAGCATGTGGTCACCACAGGTACTTCTGTAGACAGGACTGAAAGGACACCATGACCTGAAAGTGGGATGAATACAGCAGGGGGGTGCTAGATGCAGCCGAAAGGCCAGCAGTGTACTCAGGGTCTGACAGGCCACACAAAGGTTTTACTATCCCTGGAGCAATCAGAATGGCTGAAGCAGGGCAGATATGACTAGAACTACACAATCCAGGAATCACTCAGGCAATATATAGAAAAGAGATTAGGGAGAGATCCCCCGAAGATGGGGGGATTCACCAGCTGACATTGGCAAAGACATGCTAGAAATCAGCAAGGCACAGGTCCACAGCCAGGGCACTGACAAGACAGCTGGAAAAGGAGCTGGACTTGGGAGATATGCAGGAGGCAGATAGAGGCTGATGCCAAAGATGAGGAGATGAGCACAGCACCCAAATTTCTGGCTGTGCAACATAAGAGAAGGTGCCATGTACAGAGAAGAAATGGGCTGGGAGGAAAACACCTGAGTGGTGACAGTTAATTTAAGATGCCTGTGAGATGATGTCTGAATGGCTCCAGCACAGAAGAGCAGGCAGATGACCAGGTACACATCAGAATCCAGACAGTTTCTAGCTACGGGGGTAGATATCCACGCAAAGCAATGCAGAACAGTGTGAGAATAAGGAAATGCAAACTAAATCCAGCAATACGTGATTTATTCACACACTATAATAACTGTAATTTGGGGAAAAATAAAAAATAAGATCCTAAGGGAGGGAATGGAAAGGATGCCAGGTAGAAGACAAAGGTGCAGCTGTAATTTCCCCCCAAAAGTTGCCATTATGTACAAATTAATAATTCAGAATATTTCAATTTACAAGCTTTTTTGCAAATAGCAGGTAAGGTAGCAAGGCAGTCTCTTTCTTCCTCCACTTAAATAAAACAAAACTGTTCACTTACATCCTTAATATTTCACATTTAACATTATGGGCTTTCTTGTCTCAGCCTAACACTGGTATACATTTTCTAGCTCTCTGTGTGGCCAATGTCAAAACAGCCGGAACGAGACTCTGTGTAACATATTAACATAACATAGCTTTTGGAAACAGTTAATGATAATCTGGACAAAAATAAGATTATTTGTGGATGCTCAGTGATCAATTCATGACTGATGACATCCAAAAAATTAAAATACATAGTTTTACCGGATAAGTTGAAAAAGTGGTATTGATTTTTAAAAATGTAACTTAAAGAAACTACAAGCAAATATTAAATTACATTTTGGTTATCAAAGAACAGAGCCAGTCAAGCACAGAAAAAGCATAGTCTTTAAAAGTTTTTCTACTGGGAGTATGAAAATACAGAGTTTTGTCTCACTAAATGTTTCAAAAATAAAATTAAAACACAAAAACATTTTCTTTTTAATGTCTTCTGAATAAAATATTATATATTACTATGCAAAATCAAATCATTATTTTTCTTTCCTAAGGACCATATAATGAAATAATAGCTCAAGACAGACCACTAATACCAGGTGCCTCAACTGACTGCTCTCAAACCCACTGTACATTAATTCTAAAGCCTAACTGGAATAATCAGAAAATGATTTTATACCTGAAAACCCCGAAGGTCAGATAGATGGGAAAAATCATTGAACTGTTAAAAAGTATTATACATATTGGAAAGGTACCATTTTGTATTTAGTTTCTTTCTTCCCACATGCCAGGAAAGACAATGCTATTTCAACAGATCCTTATTTAAATAGTAAGTGGACAGTAGAGGTATTCTTTCAAAGTTAGTTTATAACTTCAAGGATACTATTAATCACATACTCATAAAAATTATGACTGGGAGCTTTAGATTGGGAATTGAGCATGACCTCTGCCAAAGTTCACCAGGTCCCATCTGTATGGGAAATCACGACCAAGCCACAGCAGAGGCCGCTTTGAGCAGCCTTCTCCTGACTACCTGCTGCTTCCAAAACACTGCCCAGACATGAGGGACACATACTGCCAGGATCAAACGGAGGCCAAGAAGCACTGCTTACTTCATGAGGACTTAGAAATTAACTTTATCCAAATTACATTTCTGGTCTAAAGTTTCTCTACCTAACAAAAGCTCACAATCAGTTCGGGACAAAAATATTTACATTTGAACAATTAAGCTTTCACCATACAAGACATTAACTTGTCGTTCCTTTCCTGCTCTTTCTAAAGCAAGTTCTTAACCTGTCTACGGTACCTTCAAAATTAGCCAGATGAATAATATTTAAGGAAAAATCTCAAGTGCTGCTCTCTTTTTTATTCCTGAAATGTTAGTGGAGGTAGAGAGGGTTTCCTCTTCCCTATTTTTAAAATTTATTTTGGAATAATATCAGAAAAAATTTTAAATAGTACAAAGAGTTACAGTATATTTTTTATCCACATTCTCCTAATGATAACATCTTATTACATTTATCTGCTAATTTTCTTTGTATCCATACATTTACATAATTTTCTTTCTTAAACATTTGAGAGTAGGTTGCAGACAAGAGCCCATTTTACCTATAAATACCTCAGTGTATATTTCCTAGAAACAAGGTAAATTTCTTATGTAATCACAGTACAAGAACCCAAATCAGAAAAGTACAACATTGATAACATTATCATTATCTAATCTACAGACATTATTCAAGTTTTACTGACTGTCCCACTTATGACCTTTACTACAAAAGAAAAACATGTTTTTCTGGTCCAGGATCTAACCCAGGATCACACATTGCATTTAGTTGTCATGTGTCTTTAGCTTCCTTTGATCTAGAGAAGCTGCTCAACTTTTCTTTGTATTTCTTGACCTTGACACATTTGAAGAGTAGGGCCATTTATTTTGTAGACTGTCTTTTAATTCGGTTTGTCTGATGTTTCCTCATGATTATATTCAGGTTGTGCATTTTTTGGCAAGACTATCAGAACTGATGTTGTGTTCTCACAACAGTCTATCATGAGGGGCCTGGTGCTGATTTGTCCCTTAGCAGTGGGTGAGGTTAATTTCGATCACCTCAGTAAGTTGCCCAACTTCTCTTTTGTGACAGTACCTGTTTTCCCATTATAATGAGTAAATACCTTGTGTGGATATATTAGGAAACTACACCAATGTCTGTTTCACATATTTTCGTCCACTAATTTTTATACCAATGGTGATTCTTACCTGAACAAGATGGTGTTTACCAAATGGTGCTTTTCTACATTTATTGGTTAAAAAAAAAAAAAACCTACTGTAAGAAAGAGCTGTGCCTTCCCCCCAGCCCCATTTATCTGACCAGTGTGTTTATGTCCCTATTAGCTCATGAACTTTTATGACATTCCATAGATTATACTCCTTACTAGTATGATTTATTTTCTTGCTGATGGTTTCCCAAATTTGGGCAGTGAGAACCCCTTCAAGCTGGCTGCGTCTTTTTAACAAATCATCATTTTTTAGCATTTGCTTACTTAAACATCTTGTGTTTAGGGTTCACCTTGGGCTCTTCCTGAAATGAACTATTTTATCACAGAGCCTTAGTTCATTTACACGACAATGTTGTATATTGAAAACAAGATCTGGGTGCTTGGTGTGCTCAAACTATGGGCGTCAATGCTAGTATGAACTCAGCAGAGCAACAATTTCACTCAATGGGGATCTGTCCCCTTAGGGCTGCATGTCAAAGCCTGGAGATGCTTGGTCATCACAGTGAGGAGACAGGACAGTCATTTAGTGGTTAGAGATCAAGGATGGCAGTAAACATTCTACACTGCACAGCGCAGCACTCCCAACAACAAAGGGAGTCCCAAAATGTCAACAGGGCCAAAGTTGAGAAACTCTTAGCCACAGATCATGGAAGTCATGCACAGACACGAACATATACTTATGTACCTACCAGTCAAAGTTAAAATTCATGAGGTCACACTAATGCCTCCGATCTCAATCCAGCACCACAAGATTAATTCTTCCCTGGTCCATTCTCATATCTATAACTGCCTTAACAATGAGAAATTTGGCCATTAATATCCACAATATATGTATTTATTTCCTCGATACCAAAATATACATAAACTGGCTTGAGAACTGCTAACTCATGAACTATGAAAACCAAACCTACTAACTAGAGTTTAATTTTTGTTTATATATATTTTCATCTTGGGCCTGAGGGTACACAGTAAAAATACTATTAAACATTACCTGAGTTTTATTTTTTTCCTCTCTCCTTCAGCATGATTATATTATTCATCTGGACTACACAACAGTCCTGTCCATTTGTTTCTGTGTGTATATCATTTTGAGCCCCCCCCCAACATTAATGATTTTATTTATAAACATTAACATGAATCTAAAAGAATCATATAAAAATATACAAAGAGGTCTTTTTTTTTTTTTTTGAGACAGAACCTTACTTTGTCACCCTCAGTAAAGTGCCATGGTGTCATAGCTCACAGCAACCTCCAAAATCTTGGGCTTAAGCGATTCTCTTGCCTTAGCCTCACACATAGCTGGGACTACAGGTGCCCACCACAATGCCCAGCTTTTTTTTTTTTTTTTTTTTTTTTTTTTTAGAGATGGGGTTCTTGCTCTTGTTCAGGTCTCGAACCTATGAGCTCAGGCAATCCACCCGGCCTCCCAGAGAACTGGGATTATAGGTGTGAGCCACAGCACCCGGCCCTATCAAAGAAGTCTTACCTGTTCCTGTTCACCCCATTTACCTTGTTCCCTGTCCCCACCACCTTCACCATGACACTGACTGTGGGATCACTCATAAAGTAGATGGGTAGATGATGGTGCCGTTCCAGGAATGAAAACAGCAGTGAAGTAGGAAGGAAGAGGGCAGGAAAGGAAGGGGTCTACATGAGAGGCTATTCTGGGCTCTGCAGGCCATAAAAAGGCAACGGGAAGGGCGGCACCAGTGGCTCAGAGAAGTAAGGTGCTATGCCGGAGATAGTGGGTTCAAACCCAGCCCCAGCCAAAAACTGCAAAAAAAAAAAAAAAAAAGGCAATGGGGAGATATTAAAGGGTTTTAAGCAGCAAGAAGACTATGATATTGTGACATAAGAAATATATTGCTCAGTGGTTAGGGCACCAACCACATACACTAGGCTAGCGGGTTCAAACCTGGCCCAGGCCTGCTAAAAACAAGAATGACAACTACAACAACAACAAAAAAAACAGCCGGCATTGTGGCCCAGCGCTACTTGGGAGGCTCAGGCAAGAGAAGTGCTTAAGCCCAAGAGTTTGAGGTTGCTGTGAGCTGTGATTCCATTGCACTCTACTGAGGGCAACATAGATTCTGTCTCAAAATTAAAAAAAAAAAAAAAGAAAGAAAGAAAGAAATGCATATTTGGTCTTTGTCCTAGTTCCTAGAATGAGCTCCCAAAACCCTTGAAATTTCCTTGAGAGGAGTGAGCCTTTTGTTCATCACAATAAGCTCCCTTGAGACAAACCTGAGGTTATGCTAATGAGGATGGGAGCTAGCTGCCAGAGGAACCAACTGGAGATTAGAGAGTCTGAACTTTAGCCTCACCCCCACCTCCAGGGTAAGAGAGGCTGAGGAAGATTTAATCACAATGGCCCAAGCTAGAATCAGTCATGCCTGCCTAATGAGGCCTCCATAAAAGCCCTACACCACAGGGTTCAGAGAACTTCTGGGTTGGCAGGCACACGGTGATGATTGGGAGGGTGGCATACCTGGAGAGGGCATGGGTGTGGGGAGCTCTGTACCCCTCCCTGACACCTTGCCCTGTGTATCTCTTCCATGTGGCTATAAGTAAGTTGGATCCTTTAAAACAGTAATAGAAAGCAAAGTGTTACCCTGAGTTCTGTGAGCCGTTACCACACATTGTCAAGGCTGAGGAAGGGGATGTGGGAACCTCCATTGCACAGCCAGCGAGTCAGAAGTGGAGGGGCAGCCTGGACTTGTGACTGGCATCTAAAGTGGCAGCATTCTTAAGGGACTGAGCCTCAATCTGTGGGCCTAACTCTAGGTAGATACACAGAAGTGAACTGACCTCAGCTGTAGACACCTTGTGGGTATCTGCAGAGAACTGGGGACTCTGGGTTGGAGAGGGCAGGGGGTGCTACATAGTTTGTCTCAGAATGGTTGAGAAAGTGAGAAAGAAGAGAAAAACATTTTCCATTTGTGATCATCATTTCTTCCTATTTAGATGAAGTGGATGGAGGAAGCCCTCACAGGATGCCTTTGAAGCCACTTTCCACAGGATACGTCAGGAACTCAGTATCCATGCCACGAAGAAGTGGCTTCTCTGCTCACCCTTATCTTGAAACCTCAGCTACCCCCACCTCCCAGAATCACTCCTCCCACTTTGCCAAGCCATTCTACACCATCTTCTGAGGTGCTGCTCCACAATTAGTCAGGTTTCAGTGTGTTTGGTATCATTCATCCACCTCCTCACCTCACCTAAAAGCCTCAAGGCCCCCAAGACTTCTCCAGCAGCCCTCAAATACTTCCCTGCAACCCAGTGCCATTTCCACAACATCACCTCTTTCAATCCTTGGAGAAACTTGCATCACCTTGAGGCTCACTGTCATTAATTCACATCTGTGTCACAAGCCAGTATTCACTGAAGAATTGCTACCTGACCCGCAGTCTCTTTCTTCCAATCCTAACTCATGTTGTCCCCTAGAAGGATGGCCCAGGCAACATCCTCAGCTCTCAATGTTTTGGATTTCTTCTTCTTCTTCTTTTTTGAAACAGAGTCTCACTATGTCACTCTTGGTAGAGTGCTGTGGCGTCACAGCTCACAGCAACCTCAAACTCTTGGGCTTACGCAATTCTCTTGCCTCACTTCCCAAGTAGCTAGGACTATAGACACAGGCCACAATGCCCAGCTATTTTTTTTTATTGTTGTTGTTATAGTTGTTTAGCTGGCCTGGGTTCAAACCTGCCACCCTCAGTATAGGTGGCTGGCGCCACAACCACTGTGCTATGGGTGCTGAGCTTGGATCTCATCTTCAATAATCTAGTCTCATTGTCACATGCTGAAATCTTCTAATCTTCAATAACTGCACTATACTCAAAATCAACAAAGAATACTGCTTTCCAACCACAAGTCACTTCCCAGGTACCTTCAATTAGACCAACCTGATGCCTGCAATCTAGAACATGGCACATTCTACATAGCAACTACCCAGACTCTTCTAAAAATCAATGAAATGAAATATAAAAGAGAGCTAGATAATAAAGAGACAGAACCAAAGGCATACACTTTAGACCATGGAAGTGGTTTAAAAAACAATAACACTAAAAAGACACATGGAAGGATAACTAGGAGACCTGAATATGGATGACAACATCAGATTGCTATTAATTTTCTTTGGTATGATAATGACATTGTGGTTTAATGGGAACATGATCTTCTGATTAAGATGCATGGTGAAGTATTTACGAGTGATATGTCATGTTGTTTGCAACTTTGCTTCAAATGGACAAAAAAAGAAAACCCCAGAAAGGAGAGAACAGAAGGAGGAAAAGGGAGAAGTGGGGAAACAAAGCAAATGTTGAAAAGTTTAGTCATTAGCTAATCTGGGTGGAAAGCACACAGGTGTGCATTATACTGTTCATTCACCCTTTCTCTAGGTTTGAAAATAAAAAGTATAGGGAGGGCAGTGCCTGTGGCTGAAGGGAGGAGGGCGCCGGCCCTGTATACCAGAGGTGGTGGGTTCAAGCCCAGCCCCGGCCAAAAACTGTCCAAAAAAAAAAAAAAAGTATAAGGGAATGTATCAATAAAAACCTCTATTTGATAAGCCTTTGAGATGGAAAAAAATTTGATGTGTATACACTCATACCTTTCTATGTGCTCATCCAAACATAATTTAAAATATTTCAGGATAGAAAGGTGGTTTACAGATTATTCTGTAAATTGCTTTTCTACTTTAACAATACATATATACACATGCTTTCACATCACAGCTGCATAGTATTTTATACTAAAAATGCACTGTAATTTACCCAATCATTCATCTATTTAGTGGACACTGTGGTTGGCCAGCATTTTGGCTGCTGCAAACAATTACGTTGCAAATGTCCTGGTGAACATCATCTCACAATTCAATCTATAACTCTATAGAAAAGATTCCCAAAAGATGAACAGCTGAGTCCAAAAGTATATACTTTTATTTTTAACATCTAATGCCAGATTATTTCCCCATAAGACCACAGCAAGTCACACCCCAAAGATGCCTGCGTGTCCCATCCCCTTTATTTCAACTACACGGTAAGTCTTTTTAAAACTGCTGTTCACTCTGCGGGTCATTTGAAGGCAGCACAAAGTGAGGTACTCTTAAAAGTCACCTATGAGTCCTGAATCAGTATTCACACGCCTTTCAAAGGACCAAAAGGGAGAAATGAGAAAAGAAAGATTCACTACCCACCTCCTTAAACTCCCACTGTATTTTTTCACCCTACTGTTACAGCAACTACAAAGTTATATTATACTTCTCTGTTCATGTTTTTCTCATACTAGGTACACTAAAAACTCCTTAAAATCAGGGATAGGAAATTACTCATACATTCAACAAACATTTATTAATCACCTACCATGTGTCAGACCCAGTTAAACATCCGTAATATACAAGCAAATGAGATAAAGGCCATCAGTGTCCCCATGCCTTGCAACTCATATTATTATGTGATAACCCAATATTTTAAATTAATTACCCAATTAATACTTTATTGCAGTGAAGAAGTGTTGGAGTAGAATGCAATGAAAGCTCAGTGCTGGAAATGGCCTAAAATGGGCTTTCAGTATTATTTATGTATGGCTTAACAAATTTCACACCAATAATAGATAATGTGATTACAAAATAGAATTATTAGAGATGTGGTTTTATAATGATAATGAGAGAGGGGGGAAACAAGAAGAGAACTTAATAGGCCAGTATAATGCCATGCCCTTTATACATAACGTATACCTAATCTCGTTTAATCATCACCACTAATTTGTAAGGCGGAAACTATCACTCTATTGTTAAGTGATAGTTAACAATATCTAAACTCTAAAATGTGGGATATGAGATTCAGACAGAGAAAGTAATTAGACATAAATTACATAATTACTGAATGGTGTCAGGAGAAGATATGAATCCAGATCTGTCTGGTTTCTTTTTATTAGATTGCAATAATTCAGAGCCAGAATTTCAGATTAAGCCTGGAAAAATCTATCTGCACAATGAAAATCATTATTTTTTTGCATATGGTACATATACAGTTAGGAGAACAATGCCAAGCCTACTTGTATTTGAGTCACTTAAAAAAATACAGTAATTGATGAACCTAAATTTAAAATACAGTAACTAAACTAGTGGAAAACATGCTTTTTAAATATAACACCCAAAAGTATGTTCTGTAAATAAGAAAGGATATTCCTTTCAAAGCCAGAATAAAAGAATAGCTTCTAGATGGGACCAATAGTAATATTTTGACAAACTGCCCAGATGCCATGCTATTATTTTATACTATATCCAAGTTTAGTAGAGATGTGATCTGACAAAATATTCCCACTCAGCATCTCAAACTCATGATATTTCAAGCTTATTAGAGTAAAACCTAAATTAACCCAAAATCAAATAACTTAACAACCACCATGAAAAAGATACAAGGTGAAAAATCCCATAAATATGCTTGCAAATACTTTAAAGTCCTCCAGGAATAATCTTCCTAAGTAACCTGCTTAAGTATGTGTGTTAAACCCACAGAGATAAACATCCAAGCCAGACATGTGTTCCAACCATGCGCCTAAAGTGAGGTTTGGGGTAAAGTTATTTCTGTAAGAAAACAGAATTTTCCAGGCCTATATTTAGTACAACCAATGTATGAAGAAAATTTATATTTGCTAATAAAAACATCAGAAATAGGAAAGCTATAAAACCAGTAAATATTCCATTGTCAAGGCTAAAAAGGGAACAGAAAATAAACTAGAAACAATGTGAAGGGAATTTTTCAAATTTTTAGATGCTCTGGATATTGATTTGCTGAGTTTTTAAAAAATGATACCTAGGATCACATGAAAGCTTATTATTTCCTTCAGTGGATTGGGAAGAATCACTATTGCATGAGATTATAAACAGAATCACCACCCCGTGTTAGCTAACAAATGGGAAGAAAAGAGGGTAATGCTAAAAGGGAAGAGAGGGGGGAAATTTCTCCTGGTCTAACACAGGATAAATAAAGTGTGGATTACTTGACATAATTGTCATTAGATGAAAACAAGCAGGGAAAGGTGATGTACAGAAATTCTCACTGAGTGACCCTGAGCACTACTGTACAGTTATACAAACTGCTCACTGCACAAAAGTTCGGCCAAGAAGGCAAAGCAAGCCTTCAACGTGCTCCATGGCTAAGTGGGCTTCCTGCCCCGGAGCAGACAGGAAGTGCCCTGAAAACAGAGCACTTTATTTTTTATTTCACACAAAGCTCCAGTCTATCAGCCAAGGAGCTAAAACTTGTGTCCACTCAAAGAGAGGCCTTTTGAAATTTGCAGAAAGCTCAATGTGGTCTTGAAGGGGTCTGTGCCATCACACTCCTCCACTGTTCTATCCTTCAGCGTTCCACCCAGTGAGCCATGAGGAGGGACAAACCATACAGCAGCCAGGCTTCCCTAGGGAATGTTCTCACACCTGCACTGTTCAGAACTCAAAGGGAACTTACATTTTAAACATCAAATTTGATATTAAAGTCCATTATTTTATGATAATTTATGTTTAGCTAAAGCAATCTTTTTATTACTAATAGAAAGTTGTTAATAAAATTTAAAATATAATTTATTCCCTAAAGCAGTAAGTATAACTTTGCTTTCATTATTTAATTGTCACAGCTACTCCTAATTCAGTTATCACCGTATATTCTAAAGGTTTATAGAATCACATTTTATTAGGCATTAAAAGTATCAGATCTGTACATGAGGTAACAATTTCATTTCCTAGAAAACGTCTATAATTAGCTTTAATCAGAGAAGCAAACAGCTGTTTCCTCTACCCCCAAATTAGTGAAATGTGGGTTGCTATGCTTTGTATCAGCATACATTTTCAAGTTTTCCACTTCAAAACAACAAATGAACAAAACAAACTACGAACAATAACACAGCAAAATCACCACCGAACAGCACACTAGCCACCAGTTCTTTATTTTGCAGGCTCTCACCTCACATTTAATATATACCTACAAAATACTAGGTGCTCCTGTAATCCTAGCATTCTGGGAGGCCGAGGAGGGTGAATTGCTTGAGATCAGGAGCTCAAGACCAGGCTGAGCAAAAGCAAGACCCTGTCTCTACGAAAAATAGAAAAATTAGCCAGGCGTGGTGGCACCTGCGCTCCTAGGTACTCAGGAGGCTGATGCAGAAGCATCACTTGAGCCCAGGAGTTTGAGGCTGCTGTGAGCTATAATGCCAAGGCACTCTACCCAGGGTAACAGAGTGAGATGTTCTTTAAAAAAAAAAAAAAAAAAAAAAAAAAGAGAGAGAGAGAGAACTAGATGCTGGTCTAGGAAAGATAATAAATCATAAGTTTAATTAAATAACTAAAGATGTGTATGTAAAGTATAGGACTTGCTAAGAAAAATAAAACACCTATACTTTGTCCATTAATTCAAGCTTTTCTTATTTCTATTTAAACACATAATAAGCAAGTGTTCCGTGGAATTCCCTCATTAGTAAACCGCCGGTTGTTTCCCAGAACTGGATGCCATAGTACAACAGACGAGGAGGGGAAGTGTCTGCTTTTACCTCGAATAACATAGTTGTCCAGCGCATCTTCCATCCTCTTCAGTGCTTCAGTCCTATCACAGCCATATGTGATTAGCTAAAAGCAAGCATACATGTGTATATGCTAAATGACACAGTCCAGTAAAAAGTGAAACATTTCCTAACCCACTTCCCAAAATATCTTTTCAAATTTCACAGTGGCTTCGTTTTTTTTTTTTTTAATTAAATCATAGCTGTATACATTAATGCAATCATGGGGCACCACACACTGGTTTTATATACAATTTGAAATATTTTCATCAAACTGATTAACACAGCCTTCCTGGCATTTTTTTACTGTGTTAAGACATTTATATTCTACATCTACTAAGTTTCACATGTACCCTTGTAAGATGCACCGTAGGTGTGGTCCCACCAATTACCCTCCCTCCACCGATCCTCCCTTCTCCCCTCCCTCTCCCCATCAACCCACGAATGGATTAATAAATTCTGGTATATGTACACCATGGAATATTATGCAGCCTTAAAGAAAGATGGAGACTTTCCCTCTTTCATGTTTACATGGATGGAGCTGGAACATATTCTTCTTAGCAAAGTATCTCAAGAATGGAAGAAAAAGTATCCAATGTACTCAGCCCTACTATGAAAGTAATGTATGGCTTTCACATGAAAGCTATAACCCAGTTATAACCTAAGAATAGGGGAAAGGAGGAAAGGGAGGGGAGGGAGGGGGAAGGGGGTGGAAGGAGGGTGATTGGTGGGATCACACCTGTGATGCATCTTACAATGGTATATGTGAAACTTAGTTAATGTAGAATGTAAATGTCTTAACACAATAACTAAGAAAATGCCAGGAAGGCTATGGTAACCAGTGTGTCAAACGGTCTATAAAACCAGTGTATGGTGCCCCCTGATTGCATTAATGTACACAGCTATGATTTAATTTAAAAAAAAAAAAGAATATTATAAATTTCTTTGGGGTGATTTAAAAAATTTTTCTCTTTAAATATAGTTGTAGGTTTCCTCAAGATTATCTTTAAAATTTCTAGACAACTCTTCCCCACCTCCAAACTTTTTCTGGGACAATGGTATCTCTTTGCCACAATTGGATTGTAGACTTTAATGTGAAAGAGTTGAACTCAAGATTCCCATAAACATATGAGTGTTGGTTAGATTAGGTATAGTTACAGTCCATAGTTACTCAGTGGTCTAGCCCCATGATTAGTCCTAAATGAAAGTGCTCTGCTGTCTTTTCCAATAAGTAGCTAGATGTATCTTTAAAGTACCCAATCATTTGTGTTTGTTCATTAAACTCTGTTTTGCTTCTCCAATATTATATCCTGTCCCTGAATGTTGCCAGTAATGTTAAGTGCCACTATATGTGTGGTGCCTACAACAGGCACTATGCTAGATGTTTTCTGTACATTCTTTTATTTGATATTGACATCAACCCTTGAGATAGGTATTTCTACACCCATTTTACAGATGAGAACATGAGTTCAGAGTTGTTCAATTACTTGCTCAGGGTCACACATCTAACTGTGTGACACATTAGTTAGACACATTTCTGTCTAACTCTGGAGCCAATACTTTCTTCCCTACCCTATATGTCCTCCTTGTTACAAAATGTTCTAATAGATACAGCATGAGATTTCTAGAAGGTTATAGACTTTTCCTATATTCATGATTTATTTCAACAACCATTTCCAGGCCCCCAAATCAAGAGCAAACACCACAAATAAACCCTGGGCATATAATTTTTAATTGAATGGTCTATAATATTGATGTTTCCTCAGTTGGATGTCCTGATCATGTCTGGGGTTATTTTCTGTTTGTTTCTTTTTCCTCCAGGGAAATATATTTGGTCTGACAGCATCTGTTATTTTCCAGAATAATTTTCTCATTTTGCTTTAAGCCTGTTGTTGGTATCAGATGTGCGTCATCAGATTTGTTGGTGCACACCGCAAATATTTATAATACCTATTGCTTGAGAATATTCATGTACAGTGAGAGAGGCCTTTGTTAGTAATTCACTATTCGCTTTCTTAATTAAGTTGCTGGTACTTGATGTTCTAGCTATTTTGAAGGAGACAGATGAACAATGGAGCCCATGTTAATGCTGCTCTGCGGCCTGAGGTACCCTCTTCACATTGCCAAGAAAAGAGACATGTACGTGTTACAGACAATCAGTAAACCATTATTGAATTACAGGAGCTGCAGCTAGAGAATACTGGTGAGATGAGTAACTTCTGAAGACTCTGCTGTCTTTGGGAGTAGTGCTGCTGGTTTAAGGGGGTTAATTGCTCTGGTCCAAAAGATAACGCTGAGAATAATGGAAAACTTCTCATGTCAAAAGAGTTCTTACAAGACATACAGTTTCCAGGTTGGAAAAGATAAAACTAACACGCAAGAATCCATTAGAGAATCAATTACAGACTATTGAAAGAGTAGATAATGAAATATAACTGAGGGTAACGTAAACTGTTGTGCTCTTTTCAAAAACATTATTGACTTTTCTCCCTCCACTAACAAAAAAGGAAAATTTCACTGAAATGAACATAGAACATACAAAAAATTACCAAAAGGAAATTAAATAAAAGCTACCTATAATCATACTAATGGAAGATAATTATTGCAGATAGTTTTCTATGCACATACAATTTTTACTTCTCATATATCTAAAATCATATTATATATACTATTTTGTATTTACTTATTCATTTATTTATTTATTTATTTTTGAGACAGAGTCTGACTGTGTTGTCCAGGCTAGAGTGCCGTGGCATCATCATAGCTCACAGCAATTTCAAACTCCTGAGCTCACGCAATCTCCTGCCTCAGCCTCCCAGTAGATGGAACTACAGAAGTGTGCCACCATGCCCACCTACATTATAAGTATTTTTAATGGCAATTGGAAGAACACATGACAGACTCAAGTACAATGGTGAGATCGCAGCTCCCTGCAACCTCCAACTCGTGGGACCAAGCAGTCCTCTGCCTCTGCCTTCCAAGTAGCTGGGACTACAGGCATCTGCCACCATGCCTGTCTAGTTTTGCTATTTTTAGTGGAGACAGGGTCTCACCCTTGCTCGGGCTGGTTTTGCACCCCTGAGCTCAAGCAATCCACCTGTTACAGGCTATTTTTAAAGTTAATTGTCAGTTAACATTTTTCCATAGAGGACATTTCCCCACAACATGATTTTTAATAACTTTATAATATTCTATCTTTTGGCTGGGGCTAATTTATTTTACCAAGTTTTATTATTGAACAATTATGTTTTCTAGTTTGTCTTGTTATAAACAACACTGAGATGAAATCACATGATTATGTATCTGTCCAGTTATTTCTTCAGAATAAAATCCTATGAAGTTACTACTTCCATGCCTATGTAACAAAACCTCTTTGTAACATATTGCCAGATTGCCTTGGAGAAAGTCCATATCCCCAACAGTACCTAGTTCTCCACGCTCCAGTTTGTGTTTGGTCTTATCAAACACATTCATCTTGGCCAGTGTAACATTGTTAATGATGCCTAAGGTTACTGAAGGCTTGCAGAGTGCCAGGCACTGTGCTCATGTGTCTCTAAGAGCATGTGCAAGTCAGCCATTCTCAGATCTTCCATCAGCCCAGCCACTTGTCTCAGGCCACTGTTCACTACTCTCAGAGACTAGAAACTAAAACCCCAGTGCCATTAATCCCCTTCATCTGGTAATGCTCATGTGTCAGCCATCCGGCTGGCCACTCAAAATGACATACATGTAAAACACTGTCCATGTATTACTTGGATAAAAGTAAAAATTAAGTTTTATTCCCAGTGTGTTGAGTATTTTTATAATAAAGATGTTTGTGAAATCTTAGTCTGATTTTAGTACAGGTATTAGGGTAATACTGGGCTCATTGGAAAATTGGGAAGTGTTCTTTCCTCTTTTATTTTTAGAAAGAATTTGTGAAGAATTGGTGTAAACATCAGTTGAATTCAACGGTGAAACCACACTGGGCTTTTCTTTGTGGGGAGTTTTACATTATTAATGCAATCTTTACTTTTTATAGGTTTATTCAGAATTTCTACTTCTTTCTGAGTCAGTAGTTTTTATCTTTCTAGGAATTTGTCCATTTTACTTATGTTACCTAATTTATGGGCATATAGTTGTTCATAGTATTCGCTGAGGATCCGTTTTATTCTTATGAGATTGGTCGTGCTGTCTTCTTTTTACATTCCCGATTTGAGTAATTTCTGTCCTCTCTTTTTTTCTTGGTCAGTCTAGCTAAAGATTTTTCCTGTTGTTTTTATAGTCCATTTCATTTATATCTATTCTAATCTTTATTTCCTTGCTTTGTGTTTACTTTGTACCTTTTTTTGGTTTCTTAAGGTAGAAGATTAGGTTATTGATTTGAGTCTTTTTTTTTTTTTTGTAAGGAGCATTTTTTTTTTTTTTTCATTTCTTTATTGTTTATTGTTGGGGATTCATTGAGGGTACAATAAACCAGGTTACATTGATTGCATTTTTTAGGTAAAGTTCCTCTTTGGGTGTCTTGCGCCCAAAAGGTGTGGCACACACCAAAGCCCCACTCCCCTCCCTCCTTCCCTCTCTTTGCTCTTTCTTTCTGATTTCATTTCTTTTTTTTTTTTTTTTAAGCAGGAACTCAACTTTATTGCGTCAAACAGCTGCTTGTATAGAGCGTGGGAAAGGGGCGGGGAAAGAAGGTGGGGGATGAGGTGTGTGACAGGGTCGGGCCAATGGCATGGTACCACGTTGGCTGTATCTAGGTAGAGGCAGTTTTAGGCCGGGCCTTGCTGAGTCATTGCTATGCAGAAGTAGCTCGATGGATCTATTTCTAGTCAGGCTCAGGAAGTTGCACTAGGCCTCAGGCACATGGCAGGGCCCAACAATTCCCTCTTTTGTTTTTTGTATGGTGGAAAAACATAGCCCCTGTCTTAGGTTGCCTGCTCTTGCAGTTTCAATCTTACCCGTCATGGGGATACAAACATCAATGGTTTGGTCTCTGTCTTAGGTTGACTGAACGCAGAGTGATCTTACCTGTCTTTGGGTACTATGAATGTAATCCACCGTGCAGCCTCCAGATCCTGTCTTAGGTTGTTTTGGGAATCTTACCCCATCATTGGTGCTATGGAGGGCGGTGAAGAATAATAGTTAGATTCTTGGTTAATGAGCCAGTGATATCGGACCTCAACCTGATTTAACAGCCTCTAACCTTTTTTAAGGATATAGGGCCCAAAGGTGAAGGGTAAATAAGGGTAGCAGG
>CAUYPK010106685.1:0-12334 GCA_963574355.1 Loris lydekkerianus
CAGATTTCCAAAGAATATGGACACTTTAAAACTTTGATATATTTTTACCAGAGCTTTTTACAAAATAATATTTTGGAAGGGAAAGGGAAGGGGGAGGTTTTGGTGGAGGGAGGGTAATGGGTGGGGCCACATCTATGGTGCATCTTAGAATGGGTACAGGCGATTGCACTAATGTACACAGCTATGATTTAACAATAAAATAATAATAATAATATCGTAATTGTTCCAGTGTTTGCCAACTATTTAGGTAATAAATTAGGCTATTGTTTATTTTTCTGATTACTAATAAAACTAAAATTTTTTCATGAATGTATTAGACATTTGAATTTATTTTCTGATCTTCCTACTCATATTCTTTGCCCTTTTAAAAAAGTGAGGTATCTATCTCTTTTTATTTATTTATAGAGGTCTTTATATTAATAGAAACATTAACTTTTGTGGTATGTGTTGCAAACATTTTTCTGTTATTTGTCTTGAGCTCATAATGTTAGGGATGAATTTAACTTCAAGGAACAGAAAACTGAACTCTATTCTCTTAAATAAAATGGACTTACTAGCTCATGCAACAAGCATCTCTGCTGAACTGATTCAGACAGTTGACAAGGTGAGGGCTCATATCACTGTCCCCTCTTGACCTTCCTTCAGTAGATATTCATTTGTATTTTTAAAATTACTTTTATGGTTTCCTTATAGCATAAAATAGAAATCAACCTTTTGTTCCCAGATCATTGGCCAGGTGTCTCACAATTACTTTTGAACTTTCTCCACTGATTTGAGATGTCCTGATTCTTCTGCTCGAGTGCATTTCGGTCCTTACTATTCTACCTTGCAGGTCCTGTCTTCCATTCCTGTGCTACGGCTACTACTTTGATTAATGAACCTACCATGGGTTTTAACATCACAGGACAAGTCCTCCTCGTGATATTACTTTCTCAAAGGCAATTACTTTTCTTGCATGCCTATCATTTAGATGAATTTTGAATCATCCTATTAAATATTTTAAATGAACTTATTTGGATTTCAACAGGAATTGCATTACATTTATAAAACAAGAGAGAATTGCCAACTTACACAGTTAAGGCTTCTGAGCCACAGGCATGATGTAGTCAAGTTTTCTTGTATGTTTCTATAAAAATTTGTAATCCTCACATAGTGAGATTTTTTCTCTACCTTGTATTTTAATGAGTTATAGCTAATGTACAGGAAAATGAATGACTTTATAAAGATTTATTTTGCATCTGGCCACTTTACTGAAACCTCCTTTTATTCTAAAAGTTTTCCCTAGTTATTATCTGTCTACTAAATCTCCCAGCGCCTTAAAGAGGGGCATCAGGGCAACTTTCTGACTGTTTGCAAGCTTCCCATACGGTTCTCTCACCGTGTTTTTCGTTGCCTTTATTAAGCTGAGATTCGTATTCATGAGCCTGGTTAATGGGATTTCCCCTGAGAGATAAATCTTCTCTTGCTCTGTCGCCAAAACCAAGTTTCAGAGACAGCAGAGCTGAGTTCCATGTGGCTCATGTCCTGTGACGTGAGCCATCCTAGAAGTTCTAAGCTGTCCTCAGTGGAAGAATCTCTTCTCTACCACCTTGAATGTATTAATCCAACTTGCATTCAGACAGTCCTTGGCAAACAATATAATTCAAAGTGCTTCATTCCCTTTGGGGGATATTTCAAGGTTTTCAAAGGTTCTGATTTATAGAGACAAAAATCTCCCCAATATAGGGTTTCCCTGTGCCTCCCAGGAAGCCGGCCCCTTCTCTGGCTTCGGTCCCCAGTTCTTTTCTCTATCCAGCCGAAACGTACCTTTGTCTCTCAATTAAACCTTCCTAAGCAACATGGAGAAGACTTCCCGCCCTCCCTGTCACTTCCCTGCACCTTCCCTGCTTTCTGAGGATGCTGCCTCAAGGCTGTGTCAGAACTGATGAGCTGGGCAGGAAAGGCCTTCTCGCTGGGTAGGCCGCAGTGACCCTCACTGATTCAGTGTTGTCTCCAACTAAATTGTCCTTGTCTTTGTCACAGGAAGTGCCGTTGGTCAATTCTCTCTCATCAGCACTTGTGTATTTTCTGAAAATTGGATTTATCCCTGTTAAAATTAATTTCATTCGTTTTTAACTTCTGTTCTTATGTAGCTAAGTAATTTTGAGACATTTTCTCTCATTCATCTCCATCAAATAACTAAACCTTCGCATGTTGTGCCTTTTATAGAATTGAGTAGGCGTGCCTTCTAGCTATAGGTCCACGTTGCCTATAAATACATGAGATGGCCTGGGGCAAGGAGAGACCTGAGGCCTCAGGAAACTCCTTCCAGGTGATACATAAGTCACTCCTCTCTGAGCACAGACCTCACCCAGCTTCAAATACAACCAGCTTTATGGAACAAATTATGAAAGGAGAGACTTTGTCAAAGGTCTGCTGAAAGAGGAACACAGCATTGCCCAGAGTTCTGTTGGACTCACCTGTGATGTAGTTACAGGTGTGGCCGCTGCAACGCTGAGGACACACAGGAAAGGCCAGGACTGGGAGTGTGATATACAGTAGGTAGGGGGTGAGGTGGAGGCATCAAGCTAACTTCAAGCAATATTAGAAAGCGTGGCCACAGACCCAGCTCACGACACCCTGCGGCCTCTGCTTCTGGGGTCCTGTGAGGGGTCAGCATGTGGCACGTGTGGTTATGGGGTCAGTATGTATAGCCACAGAGCTGCCACGTGTACAGGTGGGCAGTCACCTGCTAAGGCAAAACAACTTCACCCAAGAGAGGGAGTGTATTTCCAGTTCTAGCAAAGAGGTCATAAGAGCCAGTGACAGTCCCAGGAAAGATAGCTCTTGTGGCGGTGTGGCAGAGAACGTGGACCCCAGTAGTAGGCCTTGAAGGACAGCTGCTGTGATATTAGGAAAGGGAAGAGCAAACAGATCCAGGAGAGAGAGAGAAAGAGAGAGAGACAGAGAAACAAAAAGAGAAAGGAAGAGAGAGAACGTCGAATGTTGAGGGGCCCGTGCAATGAACTCTTCCCCCATGGGCAGAGCTGCTGGCCTGGGTATGACTGTCTTTGGGTCTGGCAGCAACTCTGGTCCACAACTCAGGGTAAGTGGGTCATGTGACATGAGACAGCAACTTCTGTGAGCAGAACTGTGTCTGGCCATCTATCTCAGAAGCTGAGGCACATCCTTGAATTTCTACAGTGCATTGTTCTCTTATAACCACAGCTCACCAGGGACTCAGTAACCGTAACGGTAAGAGAACTTGTGCATGAGGTAGAGTATGCTCTAAAACCAGGAGTCACGATGGACCTGGCGTGGCATCTGTAATTAGGAGAACTTGGAAGAGACCTGGCTGGCTGTGAGATGATCAGCTGTGTGACCCGTAGCCATGCATCTCTGCAAAAGACAACCAAACAAGGGTAAACATACAGCAGGGCCGGAAATAGTGCGTCTGATTCTACTGTACATCGTCTATTTTGGTTTCTCGGCTCTCCCAATTCAGAATGTGCTTTGGGGACTGCATTTTTCTTTCTAATGGATTGGAATGAAGCAGCTTATTCATGACCATTTTGCCCCACCTCCCCGCAAATAGCTTTCTTTTTTAGGATTTGAAGAATAGCTCTAAATTTGACTTGGGAAAGTGAGATATTACTGTTGACTCAAGTAGAAGAAAAGCTTCAACCCCTTTGTGCAATCTGGTCTTCACCTAATGACCACCCTTCTGCTTCAGGGGAAGTGGCAGCGGCATCGATACACCTGATCACGAGCTGCAGGAGAAACGGGAGACATTGCTCTGTCCTCCAAAGGGAGGAGCTTTATTTCTCCAAACGTAACTGGAATTACATAGTTTGGGAACTAGGAAGAATCCTAGTGAGCAATAAATTCAGTATTTTCACACACTCTAGTCCAAGGTTCACAAGCTGAGGAGGTGCTCCCCAAAGGCTCGCTTGTCAAGTAAGTTACAGAATCGCCTCTTACGGCCCCGTCCTCTCGAAGACTTCCAAGTGCCCCTAAAGCAAAGAAATCTGCTAGATTGCATTTGCCAAACTTATTTGATCACAAAATCTGTTTATTTTCCAGGGAACACCCAACAGCTTTTGGAATTGGCATGCCATGAGGCATATTTGAAAAAGCGCTGATCTGTTCAAGCCTTCCCTCGTTTTACAGAAGAAGAAAATGCAGCTCACGTAAGAAACATTGAGACAACAGTCCTATCCACACCACTGGCAGGGTCTAGCCCTGTCTTCCAGACTCTTAAAACCTTGCGAGAGGCATTGTGAACAGTGGCTCTGATGTATCCCGTAGCACATTTTCATTGTCTGGAATTTGAGGTTGCATTTATTTATAGCGCACTCAGCAATAAATCCATCAAAGCTTTGAATGTTTTAAAAGGGGCATTGGGCCCTGTACAGTTGACCTAAATAAAACACCATCCTTTAAGTGACATGTCATTTACTATATAGTGAAATATTTTATCAGGCTGTATAATTGCATTCCAGGAGGTTATTACTTTTATAAGCAAGAGTAAATCAAAGGGGTCAAAACTCAGTAAAATGTTACTGAATGTAAGTACACTACCCAGTTGAGAAGTAAGTATGCTTGCCTCTTTTGTAATGCAGGGAAGAATACTGAGGCAAAATTGTAAAGATTTATCCAAAGGTCACATATATATTTTTTTCGAATCATGTAAATTCAAGTAGTTTGAGTATGCAGCCACACTTCACAGCAAATGTTTTTCTGACTTAGTCTCTGAATCCCAAAGGTACTTTGAATCTCTCTGTATATATTAGCACTTCTTTGACCATACAATTGTTTCTGAGACTCAAGCCTTAGATGCATTGAAATCTTTCTCAAGATATTTTTCTGACCTGACATATGAGGTATACTCTTGAAAGTGAGGATATTTTTTATTGGTTTCTAGCTCCTGAATACCAAATTTTCAAATACCATAATTTCCAAAGCCAATACTGACCCATGTGGTACTCTTTTGTGAACCAGGAAAGGTGCCCCTTTCCTGGGGCAGCTGCACCCCAGTACTAAAGCACAAGGCTCAGTGAGCAGAACATAGGCCAGATTCTACCTCCACCTGACTCCCCTCCTGAGATGAAGACCCTTAGCAAATGAACAAGTTTTACAACTGAAGATGAGGGCTAGCCTGGTGTATTGACTCATGACGGTAACCCCAGCACTTTGGGAATACAAAGCAGGAGGATCACTTGAAGCCAAGACCCCCATCTCTACAATTTTTTTTTTTAAATTAGCTGGGTATGATGGTGTACACCTGTAGTCTTAGATACTTGGGAGGCTGAGGCAAGAGGATTTCTTGAGCCCAAGCATTTGAGGTGACAGTGAGCTATGAGCTATGATCATGCCACTGCACTCCAGCCTGGGTGACAGAGTGAAACCCTATTAATAAAAAAATGAAATGAAATGAAATGAAATAGGCAAAGGCTCTGTCTGTTTCCCTCTCTTTCCTCCAGTCCTCCACCCCTGCAGGGTGGCACCCATTCCTACCTGCAGATCCAGCTTCGTCCTGACCTGAATCAGCGTGTACAGAGTCAGGCCTCTCAATGTGCCTTGCTAACCTCAGTATCAGAGTATGTCTGACACTGTCACAGTGATCCAGTTCTGATAACTGAGCTCTCCTGTGGTCTCTTTTAAGTTCCCTGACACTTTTAACTGAGTTTGTGTCTTGCAATTAATTACCAGCTACCATCTCTAGGTCTTCAGTTTGGCTGAAGGTCTGGAACACTGTTACCCATGGACAAATCTCTTGGGGACAGTAGCCTTCCTACCAGAAGTTCTGTACTCCCTCCCCTGCCCTGGATTACATGATGCCATATTACCTATTTAGAAATCCTTCTACTTCATCTCACAGTTAGACCATCTGGACTGAAAAACTCTTGCCACTTCCCCCTGGCATTTGCTATGTTTCCCAGGAGGAACCTTCATACTTCTGAGTTCTTTGGGCCTCAGGAGCTGAGTCTCCTACTAGAAACTAGCTCCTTCCTGCATGTCCCCTCTGAATTTCAGTCTCCTAGGCCCTCTGTATCCATGTGTACAGTAATAGTTGATATTCAGAGGAGGGGTTTATGCACTGCAAATTTTGTAGTAAACTATATTTTACCTGTTAAAGCAGAAAGTAGAAGATACGCAATTAGAAAGAATATTAACCACAAAAGTTGAAATAAAAAGTGTTTCAATGAAATTCTCACTTAGAAAATTAAGGGTCATAGAACTATAAGCTCCACTGAACAAAGAACTTTGCTTCTTCACTTAACCAGAATAAATCTCGCACCTAAGACCATATTAGGTGCTCAGTAAAGACTTGTTGTGTGAATGAAAAATAAAGTCAGTCTCCGTGCAGTATTTGGTCAAGAAAGGGTTTAGTACTTTCTGTAGTCACTCTTTCATCAGACATGTAATAAAAGCTGTTTTAAAATCATTTTATCATTTGTAATCTTTAATACATCAGAATAGGAGAAGATAATAAAAATAAATACAATAAACATAATATACATTAATGACACAGACTTTAATAATTATAACTGTAACATATGTCCTTGTATATGAAACAACTGGCAAAATTATAATGCACAGATGAAATATATTTTACTTTTGCGAATGTTAAAAAGTTTTTCTATAACTGGGATTCACATAAGCCTAAAAATAATAATGGTCTATAGTGTCAGAATACTTGACAATTTACAAAATGCTTGAATTTATGTGATCATATTTGATCCTCACAAGAAGACCAGAGGAACATAAGTTAAAGGAAATTATGTACATCACTCTTTTATAAGAAAATATCTCGTGGCTTATGAGATAACAGCAGCTTTCAAAATGATTTCTGGTCTATCATTAACAGTAATAATTCAACTGATAGCATAGAAAAAGATAGGAAAGATATACTCTACCATAAAGAAAAATTGAAAAGAAGAATCTATAATGGCAACTTTCATTTGCTGTGATGAAGACAGGCCTATTACTCAAGCTGGGCTGGTTACAGAATACACTTCTAAAGATAAGTAATGAGATAATGGGAAATGAGAAATGAGACTCAAGCTTTCGAAGTCTACCATCAGCTCACTCAAGAGGAATTATTACCTTGCTTCTACCATTTATACTGCAGGTATTGATTGTAGAAGGGCACTTCTAAGTAGTTGCAGCTCTGGAAAGCCAGAGCTGATATTAGGAAGGATTCAAGAGTCCTGATAGCAGCAAACAGAGCGAGGCAAATCCTTTGTGCGCTCTCAGCAGCTCACAGTGCCTCCTTGGCCCTGATGCTTCCTTGCTTTCCAAGAATGTTGTCTCAAAAACCTTGATAACTAGGATCTACAGAGAACTCAAATTAATCAACAAAAAAAGACCCAGCAATCCCATATATCACTGGGCAAGAGATATGAATAGAACCTTCTCTAAAGAAGACAGACAAATGGCTAACAAACATGAAAAAATACTCATCATCCCTGATCATCAGAGAAATGCAAATCAAAACCACCCTGAGATATCACCCAACCCCAGTAAGAATGGCCCACATCACAAAGCCTCAAAGTTGCAGATGCTGGCTTGAATGTGGAGAGAAGGGAACACTTCTACACTGCTGATGGGACTGCAAACTAATGCATCTTTTTGAAAGTAAGTATAGAGAATCCTCAAAGAACTCATGTTAGACCTCCCATTTGATTCTGCAATTCTATTACTAGGCATCTACCCAGAAGAAAAAAAATCCTTTTATCATAAGGATATTTGCACTAGACTGTTTATTGCAGAATAAACAGTCTAGAATAAATTGCAGAATTTACAATCACCAAAATGTGGAAACAAACTAAATGCCCACCAACCCAGGAATGGATTAACAAGCTGTGGTATAAGTATACCATGGAATACTATTCAGCCATTTAAAAAGATGGAGACCTTACATCTTTTGTATTAACCTGGATGGAAGTGGAACACATTCTTCTTAGTAAAGCATCACAAGAATGGAGAAGCAAGAATCCAATGTACTCAATTCTAGTATGAAGGCAGTAGATGAGGTAATACAAGAAGTGGGGTGGGGAAGGAGGGAGCGGAGAGAGGGAAGGAGGGTCGGGGATGGGGGTCACTGTGTATGGAACACCTCTTGGAGGTAGGACACAATTATAAGAGGGACTTACCTAGCAAATGCAATCAGTGTAACCTAATTCTTTGCACCCTCAATGAATCTCAAACAACAAAAAAAGGTAGATTTCCTGGGCTTTACCTATCCCCTCCTTTTTTTCCTGTTGCCTTCTTCCCTTAAATATTAAAGTTCTCTGATCCCTCTTCAGAAAGAAAGCCACAGATGTGCCTGTGGTTTGTGTTTTTTCCCAGGCATGTCCTCAAACTTCATAAACTCCATTGATTGAAAAAAAAAAAAAAAAAAAAGAATGTTGTCAAGGTGTGTCCTGCAGGAAAACTGGATGAATTACCTTGGAAACCTACATAATACTTCTATTAAATCAGGAAAATCCATCTTTTAAATAAAGCAATACATTTTTAAGTACTTTATTGTTTTCCTTCCTTTTTTCCTTCTCACAAAAGTAATATGTCTCTTGTTAAAATTTTTCTAAACAGGGCTGCACCCGTGGCTCATAGGAGTAGAGTGCCAGCCCCATATACCAGAGGTGGTGGGTTCAAACTCAGCCCCAGCCAAAAACTGCAAAAAAATTTTTTCCAAACATTATGAAAATATGTAAAAACAAATGTCACTTTGGTCAGCATTCTACTTATTAAAGCAGAAAGCCGAAGAAATGTACGTAGAAAATTTGCCTTCTCCCTTCCCTCAAAGTAATCTCTGTGAATCATTCGGTGTAAAGCCCAGCACACCTTTTCCTCTACACACACGCTTAAGTAGTGGATGATACAGTGATAATGATTTGGACAATATATGACCATTTTCAGATTTTAAAAATAATTCAGTCTCACATTTTTAACATAGAGAAGTTGATGCTCCAAAGAAATGTTTTTAAAATTAATGAAAGAAAAAAAAAATAATGGGAGAAACTGAATAAAGCTAAGGCTGCCCACATTCTGGGAATTATAATGCTAATGGATTTCCAGCTGTCAAATTTTGTTAGAATCTACAGGAGTCAAAATGTTCCAAATAAGAAGGACTTTCAGCTGACTAAAACAAACACCAAAATAGCAACAGTGTCTGTCTCTGATAAACTTGCTTTCCCAGCAGTCTCCTTTGCTTCCAAGAGATTTCTATTACATTTTCTTAAGAGTATCATGCTTCCATTGAAACGACAGTCCTGCTGGGATTGTATGAAGCACTGGAGCTCTGCAATTTTCTAATTTCTGGTTTCCATACTTGGAAATGCTCTGTCTTGCTGTTTGAAAAGTAAAGTCCCTGTCTTGTCAAGAAACAGTGCTCTATATGTTTGCAGGTCACCTGCTGGAAGCTTGTATTATGCCTTCCCACAGAAACAAGTCTATCTGGCCTAGGGCAGGTCAATTAATCAGCTCCCACCCAAAGTACCTAACTTGTGTGTACTGTAGAAATATGAGCCTTGCATAACACTGTCTTTAAAGACTTTTCTTTTAACATTCCCATTTGGGATGATTGGAATGTGGTCCTAATCTTAGGGCCAGGGATTTCCCCTTCCTTGTGATTCACAGGCTTCCAAGGCTCTGGAAACAAAATCTCCAGACCTAGCACAGAGCAAGCCACAGGGACGATGGCTGGGGCTAGTAAGAAATGGGGTTGTAATACCCCCCACAAACATACCTTGTCCAAGGAGCTCTCAGTCCCTCACGTATACCATAAAGATCTCAAAGTGAAAATTGCTCAGCTAAGGCTAAAGAGTAACTATTGGTTTGTTCTGTCTTTTCAGACCTATATCTATGAGGGAAACGAGGTTTCAAGTAGAAAAAAAGGAAAACTCTCTTTTACTTTAGGGAATCAGAATGAAAGTAGATTTGTGAGCTGTATCATCCAGAACTCAAGCAGACAGGAGTCGCACAGGGTGACCAGTTACTCAGAAAATGGAGACAGGCTCTGGAGTACAGGACTCTTGTGACTTCCTCGATTTAAAGATTTAATATTTCCCTTCTGCTCCTTACACTGAATAGTAATATAATCCTTAAAGTTTCTGTTCTTTTTTGGAGGGAGACATCAAAGGAGACAATGGAGGAGTCTGTACATTTTCCCCCTTAGCAGTCTTGGGAAAACAGATTTCCAAGTGTTCGAGTGGACAGTGTGCATTTTAAGAGGTGTAGAGCGAGGTGTGCGGCGGCGGCGGCGGCGGGCGCGGCAGAAGCGAGACCGTGCGCCGGGGTGGGGCGTCCTGCACGAAGCTAGCAGCTCTGCGAGCCGCGGCGGCTTCCGCCCGGGCGTGGACAGCCTGGACGAACCACCCAACAGCCGCCCCTTCCTGGTGACAGCAAGTACACGCCCGAGTCGCTGCTGAGGGAGCGCTTCTCGCCTTTTGGCGAGATCCAGGACATCTGGGTAGTGAGGGACAAGCACACGAAGGAGGCAGAGGGCATCGCCTTTGTCCAGTTCGCCCGCAGCGCCCAGGCCTGCAGGGCCCTGGAGGAGACGCCTGGCCCGCGTCTCGGCCCTTAAAGGTGCGGGCAGCCGGGTGGGAGGGGCGGAGGAGATGGGTCTCTCAGGCCTTCCTTCCCCTGGTTCTCTGCCGGAGAATGCTGGGGAGGGGTAGGACATCCTCTCCCGGCAGCAGCTGAGCAGGCCGCCCCCGGCCGGGAGAGGACCCCTTCCCTGCTGTGCAGGGGTGTTGGAGGGTGGGGGGATGCGGACAGCAGGTCGCTCCAGGCAGCCAAGGCTGCTGCTGCGCTAGGCTTCCGCGCACTAATCCATCGGTTCTGGGCGGAGTTCACGGCCGAACTCATCCTGGCCTTCTTTAAGGACTTTTCTGACCCTCGTCCCTCAGTACCCTAAATTACCATATAAATACGGATAACTTGGCTTTCCTTCAGCTAGATAAAGGAGGCTTACCTTGACCAAAGTACTGTGGCCCTCTGATACTAGGTCCGTCCACCACCAGACAGAAGTGTGCATGCATAGAATACTAAGTGCGGAGGATGAAGTAACTACTATTACGTATTAATCACAAACTTTTTCTTTTTTTTTGAAGTTTTTGGCCAGGGCTGGGTTTGAACCCACCACCTCTTGGCATATGGGGCCGGCGCCCTTCTCCTTTGAGCCACAGGCGCCGCCCCACACTGTTGTGATTTTTAAAAAATTATTTTGAGTAAGGCATGTTTGTAAAGGTATTAATAGTATACACGTGGTCCTTGACCCTTTCTGTTACTACCACTTGTCTTTGAAAGCAGACCAATGTGTACTGCTCTAAGAAGAGGTAAACCGTTGTGATAACGACGCTTGGCAGGAAGGGTTATCTGAGTTATTTGACTTAATCTATCCCTTTAACACAAGATAAGCTAAGCCGCCAATATATCTTTGCTATTATTATTTTTTCTTTTTATACCCTCATTATTTGTCAGAAGCAGCCAAGATGTCACTGTTTACTTGCTCTGGTCTTTAATTAGGACCCAATCCGGAGAATCTGGCAATGGCTTAAATTGTACCCCTCACCTGTCCTGTAGAAATAGTTGCAGTATATGCAAATCTGTTGGAACTTTCCACAGAAATTTTTTCTTTCACCTCAATTAAAATTTTTTACATTTATAAAAAATTGAGAAGTATATTGGTAAGGACTTACATCAAAGAAGGCCTTAGAAGATATTTCAATCTCTGGAGGTCTTTCCAGAAAAGGAATCTGAGAATATACTGACAACACAGTAGACATTCCCTTTCTCTCACCTCTTTAACCCCATGACACACAGGTCAAAACAGCATCAACAAAATTAATCATAGCGCCAAAGCATATACTAGATCTGGAGTTGGCCAACTTAATCTGTAAAGATCTGGATAGTAAAAATTTTAGGGTTTGTGGGCCATGTATAGTCTGTCATATATCCTTTCTTTGTTTCTAACAGCCTTTTTAAAAATATGAAAACAGTTCTTATAGGTTACATCAGAAATGGATCAGTAGTATGCTGATTGCTGCACTGTATTAATAATTTTCATCTCTTTACAGTTATGGCATTAGTGGAGAGGCTTTTTATACTTTGAGTATAACATGACCACATAGCCCACGTGAGCAACCTTCAAAATGTCCCAAGTTTGAAATGTATGGGTCTCCTTTCCTTGATAATTTCCTACAAGAGAAATTAAAGTCCCAACCCTGAAATGTACCCTCTCTTTTAGCTACAGAGAAATTAAGTACTTGTTGCCAAAGAGAATTAAAATTTATAATTCTGTTTTGCATATTTTTGTTCTCCCAGTTTCTGCCAGAAGGTGGCT
>CAUYPK010106686.1:0-18304 GCA_963574355.1 Loris lydekkerianus
CCAGAGTTTTTCTGTTGATTTCACCTCATGATTGTTTTTCACCATTGCCTCTGGCCGTCCTCAGAGTTGGCAAGGTGTCTGTCCAAGATCAGACCCTAGCAGGATCACTCTATTGTTGCTGGATCTTTGTAGGGAGTGACCCTGTGTAGTTCCTCTGGGGCTGCTCTAGCTAGGGAGTTCTGGTTGTGTAAGCAGCTCCGGTGTGTGACACGCCCGGATTCCGCAACAGGGCTGGGGGTGGTGCGCACGGTTCTGGGAGTACCTGGCGCCCAATGACTTTGGCACAAGAACCCAAGTCTCCAGCTGTCTCTGGCCAGGAGAAGGGCTCTGCGCAGAGGCAGGGAGGGCTCCAGAGGGCACGCAGCTACCAGGGTCCCTGGCCAGATGAACGGGCTAGTGTGAAGGCTTGGAGGACACAGGAGGGAGGATGCAGGGTTGCGTGGCTCCCGCAGTTCCTGGTCAGGGAATGCAGAGGTCCGGTGGGTGTGGGTCACTGGTTGGGGGTCAGTGCACAGCTCTTATGGAGGTCTGGGCTGCGCCAAGCCCAGGAGTTTGAGGATGCTATGAGCTGTGACATCACGGCTCTCTACCCAGGGCAACAGCCCAAGGCTCCAGTGTGCCAATACCGCCTCACTCTGCCCCTAAGGATTAAGGGTATAAGGCAGTTCAGTTTCCGCCTTTAGGCTGCTCAGTCACTAGGTTACTTTGTCCCGCCCAATCGTTGCTCTGGGACCCTGAGGGAAGAGCTTGCTGGAGCAATTCCTTCACATTGGCTTACTTCACCCAGCTCAGTGGCTCATTCTGGGGCCCCAGTCAATGCCCAACGTTCTCCACACTCCTGCTCAAGCTCTCCCCAAGGCAGCTCAACTGAGTGCCAAGTCCAAGAACCCCAAAACAGTTCACAGGTAAGGCCTTTCCGGTTTGCAGTCTCAGTGCTGCTTGTACTCACGGTTGCCAGCGTGATTAGGTTGATTGAACACAAGCAGCCACTTGCCAGTTTTTCCACTGTTTTTTTCCTCCTCCTGGGGTCCAGAAGTCCCTTGCTGGCTCCCTGTATCCTCAAAGGGATGATCATAGGCAGATCCCACCAGCCAGAGATGCCTGGAGTCTTGTCTCCTCAGACTTGCCGTGCCCAGTTACAGGGAAGCTGTTACTCGGCCGCCATCTTTAATCCCAAGCTTTTTTTAGTTTTTGTAGAGCCAGGATCTTACTATATTGCTCAGGCTGGTCTTGAACTCCTGGGCTCAATGTGATTCTCCTGCCTCAACTTCCCAAGGAATTAATAGGCATAAGCTTGTGGACCATGCTGTTTTTAAAAATGATTTCTATGGAGCTGGAACATATTCTTCTTAGTAAAGTATCTCAAGAATGGAAGAAAAAGTATCCAATGTACTCAGCCCTACTATGAAACTAATTTATGGCTTTCATATGAAAGATATAACCCAGTTATAACCTAAGAAGATGGGGAAGGGGGAGATGGAGGGGGGAGGATGAGCGGAGGGAGGGTGATTGGTGGTGCATCTTACAAGGGTACATGTGAAACTTAGTAAATGTAGAATATAAATGTCTTAACACAATAACTAAGAAAATGCCAGGAAGGCTATGTTAACCATCGTGATGAAAATATGTCAAATGGTCTATAAAACCAGCGTATGGTACCCCATGATCACATTAATGTATATAGCTATGATTTAATAATTAAAAAAAAAATGATTTCTAGTCTTTTGCCTGTGAGCTGATGCCTGAGTCGGAAGCACTGATTCCTTGTGTGTCCTTGGGTATTCACTTTCTCTTTCTGTCCTTTTACTCCCATACCTGCTAAGTGAAGGGGCTGGATTAGTTGTTTTAGTAATCTGGCCCATGAGTCAGTTCTGTTCAATTGCTTGGGGTAATTGTTAAATGTGTTAAGTTCCTGGGCCCACTTCTAGATCTGTAGAATTGGACTTGTGTACATGGATATTTTTAGTTGTGATAATTCTCCAGGTAATTTCAGGTGATAACAGCCAAGTTTTGATTAGTGTTCTTCCAAGAATCCCTCTGGTTCTGATGTTCTAGGATCTTCCGCACTCTCTCTCTTGCCCACTTTCTGAATTTCTCTTGTCCTTTGCTTGTCCTAGGTTGCTTTCTCATTACACTAGTGAACCTCTCAGGAAGAAGGGCTGTATCTTACCATCTCCGTGTGCCTGGCACCCGGCACATGAATCGTACACTGGAAGTGCTCAGTTATCTGAGGGGGCTGTGGAGAGGAGGAGGGAATGAAAGAGCTTTCATGCCTTTACTATGCCTCATACATATCCAAGTAATTTCCATAATTTTTCCTATAGGCTGAGTCATTATAAATTTCTTCTGATATGGTAAACAGAAAGAGCACAGATTTTGGAACTTAACAGAACTGGGTTTGAATCTCAACTACCCCTCCTACTGTGTAGTGATTTATCCTGTCGTTTAATCTCTTTAAACTATAGTTTACTTGATTGTGAAATAAAGTTAATAGCATGTATTATTTAAGATTGTTGTTAGGATTGAGTTACTACATGGTAATGTGGATGTAAATGTGCTTGACATATATAGGAACTCAAATATTTTAATTTCTCCTTTTCCTTACATGCCCAATGGTGAGGGATAGGAAAAGGAAGGAAGGAGAGTCAGAAGAATGGGTCATCCTCACACCAGGCCTCAGAGGATATAAATATGATTCTTCGTCATCTCCTGACTTTCTGGGACACGGAGGCTCTGACACCTCCATGGATCCCCACTTATTCCACCCTGGGCACATCAGAATTAACACTTAAATTTACCTGACTCCAAATGTGGTGTGTTCTCTCTGTTACTGTGTGCTAGGAGAGAAGTAAGAAGAGAAGGAGCAAAAGAAATTCAAGGAACTATTTATTGTAGGTTTGGGTTCCCCATGCAGATCTGATCTCTGGGCTTGCCACAAGAAAGCCAAGTTCATTCCAAGTTCTCAGGGCTACAGTTCTTTGTATTGGTTTTGTTAGCATAGCAGCTCCCCTCGCCACACATTCTATGTTGGAACTGCCGCAGCATGCTGCTTTTCATAGAAGTCTCGTTTTCAACCAAGTCCAGCTGTTTCAGCCCCAGAAGGCAGCTAGATTAGTTCTCATCTGGGCAAAATGGTAAATGGTTATTCCCCCCACCCACCCACCCACAAGGCCTCCAGCACCACAAAATAATAACAGCCACCCTTTGCTGAGTGTCTCCTCTGCTTGAATTCTTTGACATCACTAAGAGTAGTTATTATTAGCTAGTTTTATAGGGCAGTAGGTCAGGATTAAGACTGTAGAATTTAGGGTTTGATTGAGGTTCAAATCCTGGCCCCACCATATTTTAGCAAATCCTTTCTGAGCCTCTGTTTCTTCATTAGCACAACAGGGCTGGTAGTGTTCACCTCATAGCACCTATGGAAATTAAGTGAATATCACATGCTGAGCGGTACCTGACATAGTGCCTGATGGATGGGAAGTAAACCCTCAGCAGATGTAACTGTGTGATGACAGTGGCTGTGATGGCAATGCTGTGTTCTCTTCATCTATGGAAGGCAGGGTCACCATAGTGGATACTAGAGGCCAGAGGAAAGGTAGCAAAAAATCAAGTTTCTGTTAGCCTAAGGCAGGCTCCTGAGAACCTCAAAAATGGTATCAGAAAGGGACCTAATGTAATTAGTTAGAATAAATTCAGAGAAAAGCTGTATTTTATTATTCACTAGCAGGTTTATATTGACTGCCTGCTGTGTCTCAGGCCTTGTGCCAAAAGCTGGAGATACTATGATGATAAAACAGACATGATCCCTGCCCTCAAGGAGCCCATAGTCTCATGGGAAGACTCAGGTACTATTAAATTAATTGTACCAGTCATGTAAAATTAAAAACTAGGGTAAATGCTATGAAAGAAAGGGATGAGGTGCCATGAGAGCATATAACAAGGGTCCTGACCTACTTCAAGTGATCAAAGATAGCTTTGCTGAGGAAGCGACATCTGAGCTGAGATCTGAAGGATCGTTAGGAGTTAATTAGGTGAAGGGAGGGTTAGGATGGGGGAAAGCTTTCGAGATGTGTAGACTAATATAGCCCCTATGGTGAGTGGCAGCATAGTGCTTTCAAAGAACTGAGATGTCAGTATGTCTTACATACAGAGAAGAGGCAGGAGGCAAAGATCAGGTGACCTTGTAGGCCTCGTTAAGGATTTTTTTCTCTGTGTTCCAAGCCCATGGGGACCACTAAAGGATCTGAAGCAGAGGTGGGCATGTATATTACAGATGGGGAGAACTCTGCTCAATTTGGCATTTGTAAGAGATCTTTCCAATAATGGCCCTGAGAATGGATGGAGGGTGTGGGGAAACCAGTTAAGAGGACGCATTTGCCTAAGTCCCAGTAACAAATAATGCCAGGTTGGGTTAGAGTAGTGACAGCAGAGGTTAGGACAGCGTGATTTAAGATATCTGGGGGAAGTTAGCAGGGCTGGATGAGAGACTGCACAGAGGTGTAGGAAAGGAGAAGTATGAAGGACATCCCTCAGGTGTCTGGATTCAGGGGTAGATTACGACCCTGCCATTCACTAAGCTTAAAAAAAAAAAAAACGGAAGTGCAAAGTGACCAGGTTTGGGTGGGAAGATCTGGCTCTGAACTTGAACAGCTGCCCTGGAAGTGCCTTTAGATATCCAAGTATAAACATTCCACACCCAAGTCACCAAGGGTAGGACAGAATGACCTTGGAATGCTTTTGGGCAGTTTGATTCAGATACCCACACTGGGGGTCAGGCTTGTTTAGTAGTTGATCTGAGGACTCGTTATTTGCTTCCCACCCCTGGTGGTTCTGTTTCTCTACCAGTATCCTGAAAAGGGATGCTTTGGGAGAATTCAGCATAATGAGAAATATGAACTGTTTGGGGAGAAAATCCGCTTCTTTAGGGGAAACAATTCAGATATTGATGCATGTCGTTGGGATGTTTTTTCCAAATCTGTGGATGAGATATTTGTGTTTTATGTGTGCTTTTATTCATTTATTAATTAAAATGTTTGCTACTAATGTGTATCTATTATGTGACAGGCACAATGTCAAGTCTGAAAGGACCGCTGGTTCTTTGGGAAGTGACTCCTTAGCCCACCTGGTATTGCTGTTCTTATGATCTGAGCAAAAACAGGTGGGATGCTGCCCTTTCTCTGAATGCTAAATCTCTAGGATGCTGAGCCACTGACTTCGATCAGGGGACATGTCCTTAAGTTCAGAGGATTGATTTTTCAGGGGCTTACTCTATAGCAGCAGCTCCTCGATCTGTCGTTGGGGCCTCTCTTTCACAGAGGTCTCCCTAGACAGTAACTACCTCTGCGTCAGTTCTCTACTTTGAATGGGGGTCAGCTGGGCGTTGGAGCCCCGTCCCCAACCCCCACCATGTGTACCCCTGCCCCACCAAGCATCTTTGTGTCCAGGTGAGCAGGCTTTGTGTCATCCTATAGAACAGCTGGGGAGAGCTGGTCTGGTGGACAGGAAGGGAGTGGGGTGGGCAGGGGTATGACTCATCCAACCCTAGCACCATGTGACAGGATCTGTGAATACCCATGTGGAATAGATGCATGCTCTAAGAACATTTGCCTTGTGAAATTTTAAACTCAGGAACCACATGAATTTGGAACAGTGATTACCATCACAAAAGGGAGCGTAGTATCCTTTTAAAAAATCCTCTAGTATATCTAAAATGCAACGAACACAGTATGGGGGGGTGGGTGGGTATTTATACCAATTTAGGCGCTGGGCTGGAAGCTGGCACTCTCTATGTCAGTGGGACAAAGAACTTCTTACAACTGAAGCAGATGGTGAGCCTGTTAGCGCAGGTGTCCTGCAGAGGCCGGACAGCCTTGTGGCAGGTGAGGCAGAAGGATTGCTTCCCAGTGAGGGGTGGTGGGCTGAGAATCACAACTTTAAGGTTCTCTGATTCCTTGGCCTTGCTTTGTATCTTGGAAAGTAAGTCTGCGTTAGATAAATCTGCCAAGGACTGATGTGTCCTTGAAGCAGAAGGACATAGGCTAACTCTTAGCCCCACCTCTTCTAGCTATGTGATCTAGGCAGGTTGCTCTCTGAACCTCCAGTCTGTAAAACCAGGTTCCTAATACCTTGCAGAGTTTTGCGTATATAAGGATTAGCCGAGTTAAGGAGACAGGAAGCCTGTGGTGCCTCTGATCAGCTGGCAGGTACGTGGTACATGCTCATGGCTTACGACCACATGCTGTGAGCAGGGAGAACATTTATTGCTCCCCCAGAGCACAAATGCAGGGCATGTGTCAGCTCACTGGTGGCCTGAGGTGACTGTTTCTGCCTGAAGACTGACACCCACTCAGCAAACAGCCCACCCAGCTTAAGTTTCTCCCAAATAACTCAGTCTTCATTACAGCGAAATCCTTTCAGGTGCCGAGAGTGGCGTGTTGCTTGTAATCTGACCCCTGGAAGAATTCTGGCTATGTCCCGTTCCCATGCTAGCTTTTTCCTAAAGCTGATTTTATGAGGAATTATTTTTCTAATGTGTTGTATAAAATCCTGAAGCATGTTTCTGATCATGTCTTAGGAAGTTCTCAATGTTTTTAAGTATTAACAAGATGCAAACTAGCTTTTTGTAGGGGTTGGCACAATCACTGTAAACTAGAGGCCACTTGTTGCCTGCAGAATCCTTGACGCCCCAGGCAAGGCTCTGGCTTCATATGTGACCATCTAGCACACTAGAGTCATGCCAATCTGAAGACACTTGTCCCTGTTCAGGTTTCCAGCATAGTCGTCACAGTTCCCATCTGTATGCACAATGCAGATTGTGTTTACCAGTTATTTTATCCGCCCAGCATCCCATGGGCTCTGTAGAGCAGAGGTCTTGACCCCTTTATTCAGATAAAGAGAACATGGCTCTGTGAGATGCAGTAGTTTGTCTGAGGTCAGGCAGCTGGTTATTGACAGAACTGCTTGTCATATCCTGACACAGTGAAAACACCATCCAGCATTTACAGCCCACTTGGGGCATTCATGAGCTATATGACCTTGTATAAGCTAGTTATTAATATTATAAGTGGTTATTAGTATTAATTACAATAAAATTTACAAAGCATCTGGTGTGGTTGTAGGTGCTCTACATTGTATTTCCTTGAATTCCTGCACTAGATCTGTGAAGGGATTTGATTATTATGTTTTCCTGATACGTATCTTGAAATTCAGAGCATTAAAGTGACTTTCCCTGGCTGAGCCAGTTTCTCTATAAAATGTGACTATTATTGTCTCCCTGGGAGGGTGACAATAAGGACTGAATGAAGGAATGTATATAAACTGCCTGGCACAGAGCCTGGATAGACAGGGGCCCAGTCAATGCTTGTCTCCTTTCTCCAGTTTCCCCTCTGACTTCTAATGTAGTGCTCTTTCCACTGCGTCCCACTGAGTGCATTTAGAGGTTGAGGTTATCTCAAGTCCTCTCCTTAGCTCTTTCCATCACGCTCTGTCCCACTCCCAGAGGCTACTTCAAGTGCCTGACCTGGGCTCCCCGTCAGATACTGCCTGTTTAGTCTTGTGCCAGGTCAGGAAACATCATCCTTCTCTGGCATGTTGCATCACATGCCTGACATTTGCCCCAGAGCTATGTTCTGGAATGCTAAAGCCTACTCTCTAGCCTCAAGGCTCTCCTCTTTCCTAACTTTCTCTAAGGAAAATCCAAGTTGTTTCCCTTATTTTGGCATTTTGTCTGGACTCTTTCATGCTATTATGTCATGTTTCATGAGAGGCTGCATATGGAAGTGACCTGGAACCCAGGTCTTCTGACTTTTGGTGCCAAGCCCTGAAACTTACTGTCTTAGTTCCCTTAGTGTTGTTATAAAGAAATACTTTTGAGACTGGGTAATTTATAAAGAAAAGAGGTCTATTTAGCTCATGGTTCTGTAGGCTATACAAGAAGCATAGTGCCAGCGTCTGCTCAGCTGCTGGTGAGGGCTCAAGCTGGTTCCACACATGGAAGGCTGAGAGAGGCAGAATGTGCAGAGATCTTATGGCAAGAGAGGAAGCAAGAGAGAGAAGAGAGGTGCTAGGCTCTTTGTAACAACCAGCTTTCATGGAAACTAAAAGAGTGACAGCTTACCCCAAAGAGAGGGCATAAGCTATTTATGAGGGATTCCCCCATGACCCAGATACCTACTATCATTAGACCACACCTCTAATAGTGGGATACAATTTTAACATAAGGTCTGGGGAAACAAACATCCAAACTATAGCATTAACTGTTATTTAATGTTGAAAGGAGGATACAGTAGGTCATGGGGAAAAAAGAGCCTTATCTTTTGGGATTCTCAGAAATTTATTCATTTGGCTTTCAATAAATATTTGTTTAGAACTTACTGTTAGCCAGACCCTGTGTTAGTCATAATAGTGTTATATTACCTAATTAGTGTAAACCTAATGAATTTATAGTTCCAGTTCCTAAACTTGGGGACAAGGTGTATGGTTTGGTAAGAAAGAGAAGAAAGACATGTCCTGGCAGTGTTTGGACATGAGAGGTGGCAGACCTGACCGCAAGGATGTACCACTATAAACTTTAGAGAATACTATATAGATAGAGGCTGGCTCTTGCACCTCTGAAAGGCAGCTTGGAAAAGTAAAAAAGAGAGGGATTTTTAAAGAATGCATTCATTCAACAGTCCTTTAGCAAGTGCCTTATCTGTGGCAGGTATTCTGCTGGTGGCCCACCAGACAGGGCCCTGCTCTTTCTGATGCCTTTTCCAATAGAGGAGGTAGACATGTGAACAGATGAATCTCAGCAAGTTAGTTTAATGGCAGAGGGTAGTACGGTGAAGATGGGAACTTGAAGGAGAGGACCAACTTTTCATGGAGAAAGCAAAAGAAGGCTTCACAGAGAAACTAGGCCTCAGAAGGAAGGGAGTTAGAAAAGATAGCATTCCATAAAAAGGGACTAGCATTTGTGAAGGGCAAGAATCCTTGAAGAAAGGAGTATATTTAAGAAATGGAAAATACCAGAGTGTGTTAAGAAGATATGGGCTGGTGTGTACCATGAAGGGCCTCATGTGGCATGTTTAAGGTATTGGACTTAGGTATCCAGGAACCAACAGAGGTCTTAAAGCCAGGGCCCAGTCAGTGGAAAGCAAATAGCTGCCTTAGGGAATGCTAACCAGTCCAATCCCCATTTCCCACTGAGTCCTGTGTGCAGCCTCAGAAACATGTACATGAAGGTGGCAGTACCTAGACAGACAGTGTGAGGGTTTCAGGTAAGCCAAATCCAGTAGCCCTTGAATTTGTGCCCTTGACCTATAAGGAAGTGTAATGCTCCAGTAAGTGCAAGGCCTTCTTGTCCAATGGATATCGGTCCTTTTCCCCAGGAAGCTCTTTTGAAGAGACAGGTTATTTCTTTTGAATAAGATAAAATATCCTGGGCGGGGAATCAGGAAGTAACCATTAGTCTATGGACTCCAAGAGGGCTGCAGTTGTCTTTGCCAGCTTTGTTTCCCTAGCCCCCCAGACCAGGACTTGACACACAGTCTGTGCACAGTGATGTTTGTTGAACAAGGGGAAAAAGAAATTGTTTAACTAGTATGATGAAAATGTGTCAAACAGTCTATGAACCAAGCGTATGGTGCCCCATGATCATATTAATGTACACAGCTATGATTTAATAAAAAAAAAAATATTAGGTTGGGGGTACAAATATTTTTGGTTACCTGTATTGATTTTGTTATACTTCAGTCAGGATTATAAGTATGCCATCACCCAGATGATGTTCGTTGTACCTGTTAGTAGGTTTCTGCTCATCTCCTTTTCCCCCCACCCCCACCCCCCACTTGATTTCCACTGAGTTTTACTTCCCTCTGTGCACATATGTGCTCATTGGTTAGGTACAGTTTAATAGTGGGTACATGTGGTGTTTGTTTTTCCATTCTTTAGATACTTCAAGTTGTATTGTCTAGAAACTGGAGACAGAAATTGTCTCCAGTTCCATTCAAATAATTGCAAAAGCCCTTTAATTCATCCTTCTTTGTGGCTGAATAATATTCTATAGTATACAGATACCAGATTTTGTTAATCCACTCATGAGCTGATGGGCATTTGGATTGATTCCACATCTTTGTAATTGTGAATTGTGCTGCAGTATACATTCGATTGTAGATGTCTTTTTGATAAAATGACTTCTTTTCCTTTGGATAAATACCCTGTACTTATATATCCAGTACCTTTGGATATATAAGTATCCAAGTACCTTTGGATACTGGATATATAAGTATATATCCTTTATATATACTGGTATATATATATATACTATATATAAAGGGGTAGGTCTGCTTTTAGTTCTTTGAGGAATCCCCATACTGTTTTCCATAGAGGTTGTACTAATTCACAGTTCCACAAACAGTGTGAAGCATTGCTTTCTCTTTGCATCCATGTGAGCATCTATTGTTTTTGGACTTCTAAATAAATTCCATTCTAACTGGGGTTAGGGAAAAAAAGAAATTAATCAACTATCTATCCAACCAGTCAACCCTCCAGCTAGGGTTCTAATCCCAGCTCTTGAATTTCAGTTCTCTCAGTTGTATATTGATACAATAACCTGGTTGGTCTATAAGGCCCACCACATTCTGCTATCCTAGGATTCTAGAATGATGAATAGTTCAGAGCAAGCTAAGTCATCACTCATATTTCTGAAATGCCTCAAGTTTAATCAGAATAAAATATCAAAACCAAGCACTACATTACAACGTCTCTGATATGCCTTCTAAAAACAGAACTTGTGTCTGTCTTAAAGTTGTGAAGAAAATGTATTAGGCTATATTAAACAGCAAGATTGTCCTTTTTTGTAGGGATAAAAATGAATTAAATCTTTTCTTCCTGGCTGGGGATTTTAACTGGGATTTGAGTCAATTTGAGCATTCATCCAGGGAACATTTATTGACATCTGCTGTGCGCAGGGGTGTGTGCTAGGCATGCGGAAGATAGGAAGCTGAACAAGATACAGATCCTTCCAGGCAGAAACCGACAGTCTAGTCAGGGAGATAAAACATTTGCACACTTGACTGTGACCCAGGTGAACAGAGAATAAGCTGAGACAGTACAGATTCAGGACTAGAAATGGTCAGAGGAGGAAATCCCTTTCAAGTATACATGTAGGGAGGAAGTCACCTCATACTATGACCGTAGGGCTCAAAATTCAGACTGAGCCTTGTGATTGTGTGGATGTTCTGTGGCTGTGCTCTGGAGCTTCCAGCCAGACACACAGCAGCCACCAAGTTGAGCACCCTAGTCCGAGCTGTTATTGGCAGCAAAGATCTCTCAGGCCTGTGTGAGCAGTGTGCACATTGTATTGCCAAGCTTGGTAGCACCTCTTTATGGCACCTTGGGGTTGATTTCAAGAAAAAGTTGTTCACTGCGATGGGAATTTATATTCCTTCTTTTGTGAGACTGGAAACTACATATCTAAAATGTGCCCCTCTCTGCCTCGCCTGCCACTTAAATTCAGGACTTAACCACAAAGGAATCATCCACTTTCTGACATTTATCCAATGATTGTCAGGCCCTTCTTTGTGCAGGGTCCTGTAGGAAGTGGGTCGGAAACACACATGCTCTGCTGTCGGGGTGCTGACAGAAGATGTGTGAACCAGGTGTGGGGGCTGACATGCCAGCTGGGAGAGGTCCCTGAACTCAAGGGGCCAGAGAAGGAGGAGGCTGTTGGTAGGCTGGAGGCACAAAGGGAAAATCTAAAGGAGACCCATGTGATTGGGACTTCAGAAAATGTAGGGATCATACACATTGTAATAGGTGTGGCAGGTTTTCTAAGATAAAATAATGACAGAATTATTGAAGAAACCGAAAACTCCAGGCATGTTTAGGGGACTGGGAATATTTCAGTTTGACTAAGGAGAGTAATGTTTTTAAAAAATTGGGGCCAGATCATCACAGAGGACCCCCTCCTTAGATGTTCTAGGGTAAGGCATTTATAGAATTGTATAGGCAATAAGCTGAAGTACACTCTAAAATCCTGGGGTTGGAAGGACTTTGAATACGACCCAGTCCAGCACTCCATCTCACACATAAAGACTGGATCCCAGGAGGGCACAGTGACTCATGCCTACAACCCAGGGCTTTGAGAGGGTGAGGTAAGAGGATTTCTTGAGGCTAGGAGTTCAGTAGCTACCTGGACAAATAGTGAAACCCTCCTGCCCCCATCTCTACAAAAAAAATAATAATAATAAAATTAGCTAGGTGTGGTGGTATGTGCCTGTAGTCCTAGCCTCCAGGGAGACTAAGGCAGGTGGATTGCTTGAGCCCAGGAGTTTGAGGTTACGGGGAGCTGTAACAGTACCATTGTGTTCCAGCCTAAGCAACAGAGCAAGACTCAGTCTCAAAAAAAAAAAAAGAAGAAGAAGAAGAAAGGCTGAATCCCAAAAGGGGAAGGGGAAGTTACTAACCCAGGTTCAGGCAAATAGTAAAGGCTGGAACTGGAGCTGGACCAGATCTTCCGGCTTTGAATACACTGGTCTTTTTGCACTTTGATGAGATCTGTGCTCTGGGAAGATTAATGAGGCTTTCTAGGGGAGGTAGATTGAGGGACAAGGAGAGGCAGAGAATCAGGGAGAGCCTTGGGAGGCTTTTATAGTTCAGATGAAAGGTAAAGCAGATCTTTAATTAGGGAATTGGCAGTGGACTGATAAGAAAGAGGCTGACAGGAGAGACACAGGTCCATCCAGTCAGCAGGGCTTGGATGTGGAAGACAGACAGGAGGGGGAAGTCTATTGTACTGTACTGTCTTCAGTTACTGCTCTTCACTGCAGTGTGCCATCAGGTTCTCACTCTAAGCTACCTCAGAATGAGAAAGAAGGGGTACAATTCAAAATAAACATATTGAACACCCTCATTATTAAGAATAAGAATAAGCCTCTTGGTAATTTGTTGTTTTTGTTCCTCCTGCCTATAGGTCTTGGCCCTTTTCCAGAAACTGGCCTTCTAGGGCTTAAGTCCTCAGAAATGTGATCTGTTTACCAGACACCATCTGGCTTCCTGGTTTTATGTATGGGTCTTAGAACTGACCTCACTGTCCGAGTGTCCTTGGTTTTGGGTTTCCCACCAGGCCCTGAAGGTGCCGTGTGTGGGACTTGCCTCTCATCCTGTGACTCCAGGTGGGTCTAGAACCAAAGCCCTGATACCACCCAGGATAAACTCCAGAATAGGCTGGGCATGGGCTTGAGGAAAGATACTGGTCTAGGCTTTAATTGCCTAGGGCTGTTGCCCAGGTCTATAGACCATCTGCCTCCAAATCACTTAGGTAACATTAACATGCAGATTCCTGGGCTCCATGTTATATTTTTTTAATCAGAATCTCTAGAGGTGGGAGCCAGGAATCTGTGTTTTTGACAAGTGCCCTAGTGATTCTTATTTACCTGAAGTTTGAGATTCTGCCTTAGATCATTTAATTCTTTTTAGACCTCAGTTTTCATGCTTGAAAATGGGCAAATTACACATTCAATTTACCGTATATACTCGAGTATAAGCCGAGATTTTTTGGCACAAAATTTGTGCCGAAAAACCCGAACTCGGCACAAATTTTGTGCCGAAAAACTCGGCTTATACTCGAGTATATGCGGTACTGTGAAAATAGAAAACCACTTTGGGAAGATGCTAAAAGTTTACATATGTACATTATGATAATGATGATTACATATTAATTTTACAGAGTCCTGGGATTAAGAAAGTTTGAAGCATTTCTCAAACTGAAATACACAAAAAACTAGTAAATGGTCTGAGTATTCACACTGGAAAATATGTTTATAAGTGCTATGATTTGAATGTTTGTCCCCTCCAAAACTCATATTAAAATTTAGTTGCCATTGTAACAGTATGAGGAGGCAGGGCCCTTTAAGAGGTGCTCAGCTCTGCCCTGTGAATGAACTGATGCTGTTACTTAAGGACTGGTTGTATCCCTTCCTTCACTCTCTCATGTCCACCTTGTTATGATGCATCAAGAAGGCTCTCACCAGATGCCAGCACCTTGATACTGGACATCCCAGCCTCTAGAACTGTGAACTCATACATTCATCAAAATTACCCAGGGCCAGGAGTGGTGCCTCATGCCTGCAATCCCAGCACTTTGGGAAGGTGAAGCAGGAGAATTACTTGAGGTCAGGAATTTGTGACCAGCCTGGATGACAGAGTGAGACTCTTGTCTCTACAAAAAAAAATGTTTAAAATAATAGCCAGGCATGATAGTACATGCTTATGGCTCTACATACTTGGGAGACTGAGGCAGAGGGATTGTTTAAGCCCAGGAGTTCAAGACTAGAGTGAGCTATGATCATACCACTGCACTGTAGCCTAGGGGACAGAGTGAGACCCTGTCACTAAAATAAATAGTAAAAAATCTTCATAATAATAAAAATTAAAATTATCCAGTCTGTGGTATTCTGTTATAGCTGCACCAAATGGACCAAGAAACCAAGAATATAGGAATGAATACCTCCAGGAAAGAATAAGCGCTGAAGAAAAGCTATTAACTTTTCTTCAATCTCTTCCACCATACATATTCCATCAGCATCCTTCACTGAGTGCCCGGTATGTGCCAGGGCACTGGGCCAGGCTGAGGATATAGAGATAAATAAGATAAGGTCCCTGACCTTAAGGGGGTTGAGATCAATGTAGTGTTCAATACAGTGTGGTAAGCACTGGCTCCAGGGTGCATCGAGTGGATATTAGTTCTGTGGCAACAAGAGCAGGAGTCAGCTCTATCTAGGGTGTGAGGAATGGGGATTATCAAAAAGGTGGTCCTGGAGGGTAGGATTGTTCTAAGCAGGAAAGCCCCTTTCACAGTCTTGTCACTAGCTTTCTTTTTCTGTTCTGTTGAATTCTGTGCTCAATTTCCTCTCTCCCTCCATCAGACCAATTTCAGAAACACATTGATCTGATGGCATTTTTCTTCTTTAACCTACCAAAATCCACTTTTATCCTCTAAGTCAATGCTTAATTTTAATCCTGAGCACTGGGGATTCAAACAATGCTTTTTTGAAGAGAGATGTGGGGTTTACATTATTACCCCCAAAAGTTTCAATCTGAAGTACTACGGTTTTAAGCTGTACTGGAGGTTTTGCTTGAGTTTTTTTTTTTTTTTTTTTTTTTTTTTATCTGACAACTGATAGCAGGGGTATTATACTTTGTTGGTTAATTGTTGAAGTGGTAAGGGGAGAGGATTGGTGACAACTAGTTTTCCCCAGCCTCTATTATTTTAGTAAATAAATAATCACTATTATGCTTACCTGCAAAGAATGATTCGTGGTCTATATTGAGTTGTACACAATAGCCTTTTTTGTATTTTAGAGTAAAATAGCAATGGTTACCTTAAGGTGATATAGCTCTTAACAGCTTACAGAATGCCCTTGAACATCCATATTCTTCCTACTCAAAAGATGGTCCACAAACCAGGGGCCCCAGCAGGTGCTAATGAAAAATACAGCACCCCAGGCCCTACCTGAGAGCTGCTGAATCACAATCTGCATTTTAGCTGTGCTCCTTGGCAATTCACATGCATATTAAAGTTTGAGAGAGAATTTAAAGTGAGTGGTTTATTTATGGATTAGGACACTGAAGTCCAGAGAGATTAAGGGATTTGCCCAAGATCACATAATAAGTAGCAGAGCCAGGATTTGAGCTTGGCCTATCTGATTCTACGGTGGGCACTCTATCCATTGTACTAACAGGTTTCTTTGTGTTGTATTAATTAGAGAAGATGTCTTCAGTGATTCATGGTCATGGAAAAAAGAAAGAACAAAGTAACACTTTTTCAAGGTATAAAGCTATCTTCTTGGGAGCTGCCAAGGGTCAAGAAGAGTCAAAGGAGAACTCATATACTGAGCCTTAGACACTTGGACAGCTCTGATGACAGTTGGCTTCACCCCCACTTTACAGATGGTAAGAACCCCTGCAGCTCACTGGGCATAATGAGCTTGTGGGACTCTCAGGGGGGTAGGGGTTAAATGTGGTATTGAAAGTTCAGACTTCCTAGGTCAAAGGTCAAAGAATCAGAGATGCTGTGAATATTTTTTTCATCTTAAAATTAAAATCCTCTTCTTGGATGAGACCGACTTCTTCTCCACGAATCAGGCCTGCTGGCTGCCTGCTGCTTCTGAAGTCATGAAGTCTGTCTTTGGTCACTTGGAACTCCTCTTGATTTATGAGCAACTCTGTCTTGTAGAGTAAAAGCGGTTTCCCCAAAGAGAAAAAAAAATAGCTTAAAAGAAGGCCTTTAAGAATCAAGATGACAAAATGTATTATTTATAAGGACCTAAAATAAGTGTCGGATCCTCCACTCGAAGTGAGCCAGTAACAGCCAAGTGCTGTGTGGAGTAGAGCCCAGCTGACTCCAGCTGGACCCACACACAGGACTGGTCAGCCACGGCTCTGCTCCTTCTTCCAAGGGCCCTGCTCTGAAAGCAGCTCCTGCTACTGATACAGGGCAGCAATGTGGTTCATACAAATGAGTCCTTGTTTACAAGCTTAAAGAGAAAAGTCTCGAAGGAAAATGGGGGAAATGCATAGAGAATCTCGATTGGTGGAAAGAGCCTGCCAACATACCCACGCCTCTAACACACATGCATGTAAGATTGCACCAAGTTCCTGACTTAATTACTCAAAGATATGGGAACTTGTTGAGAACCAGGAGACCAGGCAGCACAGGCATCAATACAAGGAATCTCAACCCCACCTTCACTGCCCCCCAGTTCCAGGATGGAGCATGTGGCAGCAGGTGACACTGTACAGAGTATTTGAAGTCCTGTTTCAGGCAGGAATCAGTCTTTCTTGCTGTATGGCGAGTCTTATTTATTTTTATTCTTTATTTTTTATTTTTTTTATTAATATTAAATCATAGCTGTGTACATTAATGCGATCATGGGGCGCCATACACTGGTTTTATAAACAGTTTGACACATTTTCATCACACTGGTTAACATAGCCTTCCTGGCATTTTCTTAGTTATTGTGTTAAGACGATTATATTCTACATTTACTAAGTTTCACATGTACCCTTGTAAGATGCACCGCAGGTGTAATCCCACCAATCACTATCCCTCCGCCCATCCTCCCCCCTCCCTCCGCTCCCTCTCCCCCTTCCCCATATTCTTAGGTTATAACTGGGTTATAGCTTTCATATGAAAGCCATAAATTAGTTTCATAGTAGGGCTGAGTACATTGGATACTTTTGGTGGGTCTTTTTTAAATCAAGGCTTGTGGCATCATTCTTGAAGAATTTATAAATTCTGTATTTTCTTTTAAGAGAAGGTTTACAAATATTTCTATCACAAAATCTCCTCTGTTTTTGAAGAAAACTCATGGCCAGCAAGGTTCCATCTTTGTCCAGTGAGGAAAAAGTAGGATCACTGTGTAGGGATCTCTGATCAATAGCCAGCATCATGGAAAACCCTCTTCCTTGACTCTAGCCTAATACCTTTGTTATCTGGATGTTTGTGATACCAAGTTACACCTGAGGGTCATTTCCCAAATGACTTTTTCCAGGGGGCGAGATTCAGTGATGGGAGGGAGGTCACTGAAGAGTGGAAGGTGATGCCAGGGGACTAATGAAGGTGCCCAAGACAGTCATGAGATTGTGCCACAGCTTCAGAGTGGCTGCAAGTTGCCAACAGAAATAATAGGCTGGGTTTTGAATAGAGGCTGCAGATGTTAGAGCCCCTATACCCAATTCTAATCCTTCTTCTGCTTCATCATCTTCTTCCTCTTCCAAAATTCTCATCTGACATGGGGTGACGCCACTATGAGGAGAAATACTCTCAGTAGTTCTTCCTGCATTTGGAACTTGCTGTGTGCTTTGATGGCTGGTACGGGAACCCACTGTGACCCATGAGCCCTGATGCTGGCTCTAGGTCCAATCTCAAAGCTCTTCCAATTTCCTCTGATCAGAGTGGTTGCCCTAGAGGGCAGAATGCCTATTCAATAGGCTCAGCTTGCCTATATGTTCTGCCAGTACAGGGAGCCTTCAAGAGGAAGAGTGTCTGACCTTTCTACCCCAACATCCGAATTTAGAATAGTATCTAGGCTTGAAAGAAATCTTCAGGCATCTACTTAGTATTGAAACAAGAGGCAGGCAGCGTGGTATAGAAGGAAGAGCACTGATTGGGTTCAAATTTCCTTCTTCTCCCCTCCCCACCCCACCCCCCCCCACCCCCCCCCCCCACCCCCACACCACCACACACCACCACAAGACATATAGCGAAACCCAACCAAACCAACAACACCACAAAACAAAAAACAAAAAAAAAACACACAAC
>CAUYPK010106687.1:0-35812 GCA_963574355.1 Loris lydekkerianus
ATGTCATGCTACGGTAACTAGGAAAATGCCAGGAAGGCTATGTTGACTAGTGGGATGAAAATGTGTCAAATGGTCTATGAAGCTAGTGTATGATGCCCCATGATCATATTAATGTATGCAGCTATGATTTAATAATAATAATAAAAAAATAAAAAAAAAATAAAAATCTATATGCAGGAAGAAATGAAGAGAGCATCTACCAGCCAGAATCCAGGTGACTATTTGGCTTCATCCGTTTTAAGGAGTTCCTTTTAAGTGTGAATAAAGAATTCCCTGATTCTGCTTCTAAAGGGTACAGGGTGACCCAGCAGAAATTACGCTATATTTTTCAGGTCAGAATATCTCATATATTTTTTCTTGGAAAGCCTGAGTGTAGAATTTCAAGATAGCACTTTAAACTCAATGGGAGAAGTTATGTAGAGGAGGACCAGTAGGATAATCAAGCTAACAGTAGTTATTCTCCATTACATGCAAAAATGTACTTCTGTCAGTACTACGCGCTAACCAACTGCGTCACTGGAGCACTAAAAAGGTACTTCTACTTTTGTAATTTTAGCTTAAACATTGAGAAAGAAAAAGGAAACAGGTGTGCGTATACACAGATTATTAAAAATTAGAATAACTTACCCCTTGTGCATGAAGATATTCAACAGTTTTGGTTATAGTGAACAGCACAGCACTGGCCTCTCGTTCAGAGAAAAATTTCTGTCTCAAAATTTTATCCAGCAATTCACCCCCTTTCATAAGTTCTGTTACTACATACACATATTTTCCATCATCATATACCTATAAAATTCGACATCAAAATTTAAAAAATTATTTAAAGCTTTATACATGCCAAAACAAAGCTTAGCATATTAAAAAGAAAATATATTTTCTTTTCATGAAAAATTTTACTTGTCACAACCAATGGAGGATATACAAATTTTAATTTTATGCATGTAAGAGTAATTAAATAGGAATTGATGAAATAGAATATCAGAAAAATATCCAGTAATTGATTTTCTGTGAAACTTAATTCAGAGCAACCAAAGTCACTGCATATGAAGGGGCACTTAACTTTTGCTCTTAGGATTCATGCCTCTTTTTTATTTTTAATCTACTGATGAAGGCAGGGACTGGTACAAAGGTATTCTGTGATTTTTCCAGGAATTTCTACAATGGCTGAACTTCTATTCTTTTTTTTTTTTTTGCAGTTTCTGGCTGGGGCTGGGTTTGAACCCGCCATCTCCGGCATATGGGACCGGTGCCCTACTCCTTTGAGCCACAGGCGCCGCCCATGAACTTCTGTTCTTTTTATAAACACAGAATGAACAAATTATTCTGGTTTTGATTAAATTGAAATACAAGTAGTAGCCAACAGTTAAGTAGGAAGATTAAGGAGCAAAGAGAAATCCTATCAAACACGTGGAAGAATACCAATGAACTCCTAATATAGAAATAGAAGCTCACTGGGATTTTGGATTTGTATTCTGGGCAATCTCTAATTGCAATAAACTCGACTGAACTTCAATCCTTTTTATTTTCCCCTCATCATAGAGTTATTGAAAATCTTTATTTAGCTCTGTAAGAGGTAGCAAGTACTGTACAGGTATGTGCTGGGCGTCCAAATATGGTACGTCCAAAAACAAGGTACCTATCCTTAATTTTTTTTTTTTTTACTACAATAGGGAGAAACATACATAAATAAGAGTAAAGAAGTGCTGGGGATGCTATAATAAAAGTCAGGAAAATTGTTAACCAATTTGATGAAAATATTTCAAATTGTATATAAAACCAGTGCATGGTGCCCCATGATTGCATTAATGTACACAGCTATGATTTAATAATAATAAAAAAATCAGGAAAATTTTAGAGACCTTGGAATTTGAAGTGAAGGAAGGAATAAAGATGTAAAAAAAAAAATAATGACAGTTTAGGGAGTTTCCAAGGTGGCTCATAGAAAGTATTTTCTAGGCTCTGTACCCATAGCTCACTGAGTAGGGCACCGGCCACATACATCAAGGCTGGCGGGTTCGAGCCCAGCCCGGGCCTGCTAAAGAACAATGACAACTGTAACCAAAAAATAGCTGGGTGATAGGGTGGTACCTGTGGCTCAAAGGAGTAGGGCACTGGCCCCATATATAGGAGGTGGTGGGTTCAAACCCGGCCCCGGCCAAAAACTGCAAAAAAAAAAAAAAAAAAAAAAAAAAAGCTGGGCATTGTGGTGGGCACCTGTAGTTCCATCTACTTGGGAGGCCGAGGCAAGCGAATCACTTAAGCCCAAGTTTGAGGTTGCTGTGAGCTGTGATGCCATAGCACTCTACTGAGGGTGACATAAAGTATTTTCTACACTTCCTCTTAAATTTTCTTGGTTGGATTCTTGGAGATTATATTAAAGAGTCACTTAAATCATTTCATATTTTATTTTATTTATTTATTTATTTATTTTGAGACAGAGCCTCAAGCTATTTCCCTGGGTAGAGTGCCGTGGTGTTACAGCTCACAGCAACCTCCAACTCTTGGGCTTAAGTGATTCTCCTGCCTCAGCCTCCCGAGTAGTTGGGACTACAGGTGCCCACCACAATGCATGGCTATTTTTTAGTTGTAGTTGTCACTGTTTGGCAGGCCAGGGCCGGATTCGAACTTGCCAGCTCTGGTGTATGTGGCTGGTGCCTTAGCCAATTGAGCTACAGGTGCTGAGCTGTATTTTATTTTTATTATTATTATTTTTGAGACAAAGTCTCACTATGTTGCCCTCAGTAGAGTGGTGTGGCATCTCAGCTCACAGCAACTTCAAACTTTTGGGCTTCAGTGATTCTCTTGCCTCAGCCTCCCAAGTAGCTGGGACTACAGGCATCTGCCACAACGCCCGGCTATTATTTGCCTGTTGTTGTAGTTGTCATTGTTGTTTGGTAGGCCCGGACCGGGATCGAACCTGCCAGCCTCAGCGTATATGGCTAGTGCCCTAACTGCTGAGCTATAGGTACTGAGCCCATTTCACATTTTAATGCGACTAAGTTAACATTCTCCATCTAATGATGAGCAGTTGATAAATTAATCTAGGAAACTAGAGTTTTGACAACATCCAGATATGGCCTTTGAGTTTATGTGAACACCATCAGCAAGAGAGGACTTAACAAACAGTACCAGGGGAGTTCATACCCTTTGTGAATACTCTGCTATAATAAAAATCTTGAGAGACACAGGTAGCAGGGTATCATGACAGCTCAGGGAAAGGATACCTCACTTATCCCGGGGGCGGTGATGGGCAAGGCAGGGCTAGCTTCTTGGAAAAAGTACTGTAGTAAAATCTTAAATGTGTGGTAGTCAGGCAAAGAAAGGGAAATGTTGTTCACAACCAAAGGAACAATAATTTGAAGAGCAGCATGAGAAAATGAGGCATGTTCAAAAATTGTGCATACCAGGGAATGGGGCATAAGGTGTGCGAGGAAGTACGTGTGAAGAAGTAAGAAAATGACTATGGAGCAAGGCAGGAGCTTAAGGGGCTGGGTAGTATGAATTGTAAGAGGAAAGTTACATGGAGAAATGGGCATTAGATCTGGCAGTAAGGTGGAAGACAGTTTGGGGAGTCAGTGGAGAGTGAGATTAGTTAATCCTGAATATTAATTAAAAGTAGTATTAATATTAAACATTTGAGTAAGCGTTCAAGTAAATGTAGATACTAAAAGTAATAATGTCAAAAATACTTTTCTTCTTAAAGCAGAAGTAGAAAAATTAATACAAACACAATGTATATAGCATAAATGGAATTATGCTATATACATTGCCCTCAAATATACCTTTTTTTTTGTTTTTGACACAGAGTCTCACTATGTCACCCTTGGTAGAGTACAGTGGCATTACAGCTCACAACAACCTCAACTCCTGGGCTTAGGTGATTCTCCTGCCTCAGCCTCCCAAGCAGCTGGGACCACAGGCGCCCACCACAATGCCCAGCCATTCTTCATTGAAGTTTGGCCAGGGCCAGGCTCGAACCTGCCACCCTTGGTACATGGGGCCGGTGCCCTACCCAGTGAGACACAGGTGCCACCCTCAAATATACCTTTCAAACTTACTATATTGTATATCTCATATATATATATATATATATATGTATATGTAAAAATAAATTTTTTTTCCCCCGAGACAGAGCCTCAAGCTGTCACCCTGGGTAGAGTGCCGTGGCATCGCAGCTCATAGCAACCTCCAACTCATGAGCTCAAGCGATTCTTCTGCCTCCACCTCCCAAGTAGCTGGGACTACAGGTGCCTGCCACAACGCCCGGGTCTTTTTTGGTTGCAGCTGTCATTGTTTGGCGGGCCCAGGCTGGATTCAAACCTGCCAGCTCAGGTGTATGTGGCTGGTGCCTTAGTTGCTTGTGCCACAGGCGCCAAGCCTACCATATATTTGAAAATACAGAATTCCAAATGTAAGTTAGACAACTGATTCAAATGATCCATGTTAAAGAATCTACTTACATCCTTTAGAGTAATAATGTTTGGATGCTGTCCATAACGAAGTAGAATTTCAATTTCTTCTGTTGGGTCTCTTTTGCTTTTATCAATGATCTAAAAGGCAGACATAAATCTCATGAACTACAGAGTTATAAACCTTAATTATTTACACCTACAGATCATAGGTATTACCTTATGTAAATACTGTATAAACAAGTGAGTTATCAATCAGTTTTAGTCAACTCCTTGGTCAGACTGTTTAATCAGAGAGCCAGTTTTGATACAGATGTCAAGGCTCTAACTTCTAATCCATGAGTCACAGTCCCACCAGGTCTCTCTAATGTAAGTCTGTAGTAAGTTTAGGACTTACTAAAAACTGAAAAGCGTCAAGAAAAGACATCAAGAACACAGTTAACATATTTTTTCCATCACTCAATGTCTTACATTTGGGAACTCAGTCAACTTCTAACCCTTCTCAATAGAGATAATTAAGAGCTAGATGTATCTATAACACCACCACTAGCATCTGACTTCCTTTAATAAAATGCTTCAGTGGAATATCCCCTTAGTTGCAAGCTACTTATAAGAATTAATTACCAGTTAAGTAGAACATGTTTATTTTTAAAGGTAGGCAGAAAACTACACCAAAAACCACACCAAGAATTTTACTTGGCTAGAATTAAGTTTATTTATTATAATAAGGCCCTTTAAAATACTAATGTAACTTTCTGACACTTTTATGTCAACTGCTTTGTGAAAATATGCCTCTTAAATATTTTAATCTATTAAAGTAATAGTATATAAAAAGACAAATTGTTCTTTTAATTCCTTCAAAAGGTGGTCTGGAACAAATTTGGTGGCCTTTATATATTCAATTTTAAAACAACTTAAGCAATTAATGTCTTGCAATAAATACCCAAACACTCTAGTAACCTAGGAAAGAAGTTATAGCTCTCAATATGAGCTCAATCTTCTGAAATGGATTTATAGCTGATCCTTGAATGACATGGGTTTGAACTACACAAGTCCACTTATATGTAGACTTTCTTCCACTTCTGCCATCTGGGAGAAAACAAGACCAATCCCTCCTCTTCCTGCTCCTCCACTGACTGCTCAACGTGAAGATGAGAATGAAGACCTTTATGATGATTCATTTCCACTTAATGAACAGTAAATATATATTTTCCCTTCATTATGATTTTCTTAACATTTTTTTCTATAGCTTACTTTATTGTAAGAATACAGTATTAATACATAAAACATAAAATGTGTTAACTGATTGATTACGTATGTTATCAGTAAGGTTTCTGGTCAACAATATTAGTAGTTAAGTTTTGGGGGAAATAAAAGTTATCTGTGGATTTTCAACTGTGTGAGGGTCAGTGCCCCTAATCTCTGTGTTGTTCAATGGTTGACAATAGATGTAAAGCAGTTTTGTATTTGGAGAACAGGGAAGACAAACATATAGGTTCTCACTGTAATGAACCACAAATGATAGTGTGGAATTAGGCAAATGGTTAATTTAGAGCAGAGGTATATGGAATAGACATACCAATTCAAAAGATGATCTGGGGCTAGACTTCTGAAAACCAGAACACACTGGGAGGTGTTACTTTTGACAACATTGGTCTGTTAATATGAGCTCAGCTTATATTAGTACTTGTGCTTGTGAACCTCAAATAGGTACTAATTTCAGTAGAATCCAAATGTGTTCAGATTGGTTTTATGATTCTAATTTAAGTCACAAAAATCAACAAATAGCTTAGACATATTCTCAAGGCTTTGGGTATACTGTCCCTGGTTCCTGTAATTCAAAGGGGGCCTCAAAACATTTCTGCTTTTTCTGATGTTTAGGGAGGCAAGATACATCCTTAAACTATTTACCAAATACACTATTCCTTTTCTCTCCTTTCATGAGAGAAATAGCAATACATATATAGCATACCTAGCAATTTGAAAATTTCTGTGTATCCCAGACTTCAATAAGAGCAATGAATAGAAGAATAGCAAATTAAATATATTTCCATGGTTCATCCTTACATTTGACAGAAAAAGCCTTATAGAGAAAGCCTGATGACTTTTTAAAGCAATTATATTCAAGTATAGAATAGTGATAACAATTAATGTCAATCTCTCACTAACTAAACATGATTTGCCCATATTTATAAATTAGTTCTAAGATTCAAGATAAATTGAAAGCTTTAGATATTACTTGAATTGCTTGAGATTGGAGAGCACAGATTATTATTATTCCAAGGAGTGAAAAGGCAGAGACTTCAATATAGTGTTTGCTCACTTATAACTAAAGATTTGAAATTCAAACTTTATTATAAAGCAAAGTACCTTGGCTTTTGACTTAGAAAATTCTGCCTTAGAATATCTGATGAAATTAAAACAGCTAATGGTAATACATTTTATAATAGTGGTTTTTATTTTTTTATTTATTCACAGATTCTTTTAGATGTGACGATATAAAGAAAGGGATGAACATTTTTGTCAGAAAAAAGATAAACACGCAAATATTGCCACACAATATTGAGGAATTCTCTGATACCCTGATCATAAAATGGGGATTTCTGAGATTAAAAGAGGTGCTTTAAAAATCATGTGCGGTGCAAACTGGGACTGTTCTGGACAAACTGGATGCATAATAACCTTACCTTTTAATCCAGAGGGAAATCCATATTCCAGAATAAGATCTCTGAAGATCACAAGCCAGATATTTAAACTTACCTTAACTTTTTACAACAAAAGGCACTTTTACCAAAGAGAAGAATGTAATTTTTATCTGGCACTGACATGTATGAATTAAGAATTGTTCAAGGTAATTTTAAATTTAAAACTTTTTACCTTCACTGCAAACTCCATGTTTGTGGCTTTATGTATACATCTCTTGCAAACAGAATAGGAACCAACTCCAATATCTTCTTTCACTTCATATCCATCAGTAAACTGAATACTGTTCCTGTGCAACTGCTACAAACAAAATTACAAACTGAAGAAGAGTTCTGTAATGCTTTTAGTGCATTTCATAATATGGGACTATGTTACCCAGCATGTATTATTGATGGTAACTATAAATATAAATGAATATGAATATTCATAAAATAAATATAGCACCTATTCTTCTATGAGTGCATTTCATATTTAAAAGTGTTTACAATAAAATGTACAATAAGAAATATGCTTTTCAAAAAAGCTTATCTTAAAAAGAAAAACCGAATATGTACAACAGAAAAAGTAGAGCTATTTGATAAAAAACCCATAACTTTGTGATTTAGTCCCATTCCACTCCCCAAAAGGCTACATGTTTTTGAAACACCTTTGCAAAATGAGGCAAAATTTGAAAACTCTGGTATATAAGGAAAAGATTTAGGAAGATTTAGAATTAGAACATCTGGATTCTTACCTCAGATGCACTCCTTACTACTTATAAACCATGTAACTCTGAGCTTGTGTTGTCTCAGAGAGTAATGGTGAGGATTAAATAAAAACACTTTGGAAGCATTATCTGTTATCATTTTGGACTTTCAGTAGCCATTCCCCTTCTTTCTTCACCCTCAAGTTGTAGCTTTACACAACTTTTGCTAAAAAAGCTGTTCATGGGTTAGGGACTAAGAACATATGGTAGATAATGAACAGCAAATTACTGGTTCTATAAATAGGCTGGGGTAAGCTGTGCTACCCCTGGCTATAATGATATGGGACCTCCATGCCTATGAGCTTTGTATAGTTTAAAACTTGCATTCTCTAGAACATCAAGTTTGTGGTTTTTATGTTAAGTACAGAATTTATAATTAAAAATCTTGCCAGATATCCAAGTACTTGCATAGTAAAAGGGACAGTTTTTTTCAACATGAACACTGTTTTAAAAAACCAGTTTTAACTAGTTTTCCAGAAAGTAGAAAGCAAGATGACTGATTCACGGAAAAAAAATATTTAGAGCAAAAGCAACTTAATCATCAAGCAAATTCAAGCACTAATGCCACCCTAAAATAATTCAATGCTTCAAAAGATACATGTAGTTTCCTCCATAATTATAAACAGGAATTAAATTTATCTTTCTATAATATTAGTGTAAGAAGAAAGAAATCTAATGATTTCTGCTACTTGTGTTCTTCTAACAATATTTACTAGTCCAGTCTCCAGTTATAAACACATGCCCACAGTCCCACAGAATCCTGCTTCTTTTATGGCCTTTTTACCTACTTTTTCTCCAATTCTGATGAACAGATGGGATAAGGCAATAGGGGGCACCCTAAGGCAGTACCCATAATCATTTCTTCCTAATGACAAAAAAGGCTCCAGAAGAACAAGAACATGAAACTTGGAAAACTTAAGAATTGAGTTCATTTTTATTTCTTTTCTTTTCTTTTTTTGAGACACAGCCTCAAGCTGTCGCCCTGGGTAGAGTGCCATGGCATCATAGCTCACAGCAACCTTGAACTCTTGAGCTTAAGCAATTCTCTTGCCTTGGCCTCCCAAGTAGCTGGGACTACAGGCTTGCGCCACAACGCCTGGATATTTTTTGGTTGTAGTTGTCATTGTTCTTTGGCAGGCCCGGGCTGGATTTGAACCCGCCAGCTCTGGTACATGTGGCTGGCGCCTTAGCCGCTTGAGCTACAGGTGCCAAGCCTGTTTTTATTTCTTATATCTTTCTAAAGCAGAGGTTGCCATGCTACAGCCTGTGAGCCAAATCTTTCTTTGTAAACAAAGTATTACTGGGACACACATATGCTCATTTATTTATGTAGTATCTATAGCTGTTTTTGTGCTACAACAGCAGAGTTAGTCACTGTATCAGAGATCATATAGCTCATAAAGCCTCAAAATTTATTATCTGACCCTTTATGACCCTTTTCAGAGGTTGTAAGGCATAAAGGGACTAGGAAACCTCAATTCATCATAGTTGACCTGAGAGGGGTAGGAGAGGAAACAAACTGACATGATAAACATTTTGAGGCACAGGAGAGAGACAAGACAGTGATGTTTGTCTCAACTCTCTTAGAATTTTATTTTCAAGTCATATAGGTAATCCAGGATTTGGGTTCTTATAATTTTTTCCAATGACAGGAGGAAGAAATTTCTAAGAGTAACATTAATGATATTAATGTATTTTAAACTGCTTGCTCTGAATCAGCAGAAAAATTCTAATCTAATTCCTCACACAATGACTGTATTTTAAAACATTTCAAATTAAAAATTATCTAGACATTCACTTACCTGAACAATTGAATGTACACCAACTGTCTGCATAGCTTGGCTTTCATCATCTGAGGTAATAGCAACAAAACTAAACCCCCGAAAAAGCTGATGTGCATTAGCACTAGGTGGAATGCCAGGTGAATCTGAAAAAAATAAGAAATTACTAAGAAAATTCCTTTGAAAGGTAATTAAGGAATAATTGTTGACATTACAACCTTTCTCCCTTATTCTGGAATTGTACTTCTCAGGTCCTCAGTATATACCTCTTGCTATCTAGGATACTTTAGTAAGTCACTGTATCAGATCTGTCCTGATCACTTATTGCCACCACAACTCTAAGATCCTAGTCCCTCAGAGCCTAGAAAATAGGCTATTGACATCAAATAGTGTCATTTGAACACTATAAGTTCATAAATTGCTGGGTTAATATTTGCAATTAGCACTGTCCCAAAGAATGTGGAATGAGAATTTTCTTTACATGTGCTATTATGACAACCCTAGCCACACATAACTACTGAGCACTTGAAATGTGCCTACCGTGACTAAGAAACTAAATCTTTAATTTTAATTAATTTAAATGTAATTAGCCACATGTGGCTATATGGGACATTACAGCCCTAAGTCATAACCTAGCAATATTATTCCTTCTAGTTGGGAGGGAAATACAAAGTTGATCTACGGCAAATTCAGGAGATTTGAGAATAACATAAAGAGTTACCATGAAAAAGGTTTTCTGATTGAACAAGTAAAAGCATATATTTATTGTGCTATATATTTGGGCTTTCACATTTTCTCCTTACCTTTGGGAGTTTTTGCAGTAAACTCAGGATCAAAATAGAACGTATCCTCAGGCCTGCCAGTTGCAGGTTTAAAAGGTGGATGAATTTCTCTTCTATATAATTTCTAGAGGCAAAAAAAAAAAAAAAAGACTTAGACATGGATTAATTATAAAAATACATATCAAGCACATTTTCATTCTATACTTACATTCCAGTCTATTGTTGAGAAAAATGAATGTCTTTTAATTTCTTCAACTCCATCTGGTCCTGCACCTATCAACAATTAATTAGTAACTTTATTTCAAGGGAAATTTATATATTATTTAGTCTTTGCTTTTAATACTTGCCAGAATATTTAATAATCCACCCTCCCAAACACCAACGGACACATAAAATAAATACTTTTTTACCTAGTCTGTTTGCAGGATTTCGTTTGAAAAGCATTCGTAAAAGACTCTGGGCTTCAGGACTCAAAAACTGTGGCATCCCAAGTTTGGCTCTATGTAATAAATTCACATAATATTTTAATTTTTTTGAGGCATCTGTACTTTTAACTTATTTTTAAGTTAAATTTTTTATTTTGGGATACTTGTAGATTCACATTCAGTTAACTGTAAGATGTTATACAGAAAGATCCCTGTGCCATTTACCCAGTTTCCCCCTTACAAATCTATAGTATAATATCACAACAAGGATACTGACATTGAGACAATCTACTGATCTTATTTAGATGGCTCCTGTTTTACTTGCACCTATCTGTGTGTGTGTTTAGTTTTATGCTATTTTATAACATGTAGGGGCTCCTGTATGGATGTGCCATAGTCAGCTTATCCATTAATCTGTTGAGAAGATCTGGATTGTGTCCACTTTTTGGCTATTATGAACAAAGCTACTATAAACATTCATGTACAGGTTTTTATGTGAACATACCATTGAATTTTAGTTCATAGTCTTCTAATGAATCTTTTCATTTTTCAGAATTTTGCAAAGACTACTACTGTCAGAGTAAGATCATCTTGGTCTTAGTTCTGGCTCTATTACTAAGAACTTTGTGACCTTGGGAAAGTCAGTCCCTTTGGGTCTGTTATCACTTCTTCATAAGCAAGGAGATTGGCTCTCAACCTATAACCTTAGAACCCTTTTTCAACGGAATTTAACAAACTCAACATTTAAAAGTGTTAAGAAAACATGTGGTTCATTTGCCACTTTTTCTTTCCTATTCCCTTTAACACCTGCTGCAGGGAAGGGGAACTGGTGGGAAAGAGGTTTGTGGGATATCAAGGACTCCATGGCATATAGTATGAAAACCATTGGCCTAGATGGGCTTGAAGGTCTGTTCCAGCTCTAATATATAATTCTATTCTTTTTCCAAACCTATAAATTAAAGAAACTAATGATCCCACAAGTTTGAAAATAATAATAGAGCTGAGGAAAGGGCTAGTAGAGAAATTCCTACTTCAGAAATAGATCCATTTATTATTTAGTGAATTGTTACTGAACTCCTATGTGCCAGACTCTGTTTAGTGCTGAGGATACAGAGATAAAGATAGCTTACCATGGTCAGTGGGGAAGATGGACATAGATAACCCCAGTACAGTAGGAGACAAATTCAGAAGGATATATGCAAAGAGTGCTAAAAGAACAGTAGGAAATACATAATTTAACATGAAATTGTGAAATGCCTTGAAATGCTATCTAAAAGGCTAAATTATTTGGCTAGTGCTCCTTCAAATTTTACTGAGTAACATTAATCCCTTTAGATACTTAGTAACAACAATAAAAAATATTTCATGGTTCAATGAGTTTCTAGAATGCTATTTATCTTGTTGGAAAAATAGAATAAAAATACTGCATAAAAACGGCTGAGAAATCTAGAGTAAAGAAGTCAGTATTTTCTAAACATTTGTTTCTAGCACCTCTTTTTCAGAGAATACCTATTAACATTCTGTACAATCAGGAATCTGTTGACCAAAACTGTGGATACACTGCTGTATTGAGTAATAGGGATGTAGCACAGGTCTTCAAACAGTACTCTAACAATACCAGATTTATTTTCAAGAAGGTAACTTCAAGGGTAGAAGAATAATAGTAACAGAAAGTCACCATTTTTTAATTCCTTACAGAATAGTTTTACCAAGTAATGATTATCAATGGATGAACCAATTAGATAAAAGCCTGACAGGGAACTGTATAATGGAGGAATCAGGGGCAACCACTGAAAATTACCACTTAAAGTGGGGGCAACAAGGTATTGTAAGCCTCCTGGTATCATGTATTAGGGAATGCACAGTATGAGGTACAAAATAATCTTGCCAAAAAAGTTTAACCAAAAACAGAACAGGGGAGCAAGTTAATAACACAAGGAGAATAAAAAAGTTTCCATACTCCAGGAAAAGATTATTATGTAACTATGGTAACAAGAGAACCACCAGAATTGGTTTTAAATCCTTTCAGTGGGTTTTAAATTCATTCAACTAGTCAATGACAACTTGCCTGATGAACACAATTGCAACCCGACCAATCAGTAACTGTTATTTGTCTCTGAAAATTAGCCAAACAGGAATGGACTCACTCTAATAAACACATGTGAGGGCCAAATGATCAACAACAGTTCCACCCAAATAATCACATTCTTACAGATGATGTCAACCTCACTTATGGACCTGAAAATCTGCCAATTCTCAAACTCTACCCTTTTCCAAAATCCTGTGCAAGATCAGTGGTCTACTCTGCTTAGAAAGACTGCCGAAACTGTATTGTTCTCCTTTGCTGTGGTAAGTGAAAAAAATCAGCTTTATGCTCCTTCCCTCCAGATACTAAGAGGCGGTCTCACCTTTTGACTAGATAGCAGAATTCTAGACAACAAATGACTTGTTTTCTATGATTAAATAGTAGGGGAAAAACAGAGGTAGACTGTTCTAGATTAACAGAAGCTTAAGAAAGACAACCAAGTGGAGCATGTAGACTTGATTTGGATCCATCTGTAAAGACATAGTTTTGGAGACAACATGAAAAATTTGGTTAAGGATTGGTATTAGATGATACCTAAACATTATTACTAGTTTTGTTAGATGTGGTTACGTAAGAAAATATCCATATTTTTAGCAAGGCAAACTGAATAATGTAGGTGAGAAATGACATGTCTGGAATGCTTAAGATACTTCAGTAAAGAAGAAAAAAAAAATAAAAGGAACAAAGAAAATATGGCAAAATCTTGATAACTGTTAAATTTGGATGGTGGGTACATGTGTTCATTATCTTATTTTATTTCTGAGAATTCACATTTGAAAATTTTTGTAGTTATGAAAAAAGAAAAACAGGCAGAAAAGAAATGGTCAAGCTAAAGAGACCAAAAGAGAAATGGTTAGAGGCAGAGTAGATGAGAGCAGGAAAAACTAAGGGGAAAAGGAGTACCCAACAATGTTAAATATTCTCAGAGGTTTTCCTTAACTGTCCCATCTAAAATGGCTCCTTCCCTTGCGCCTTCTCTAATACATTAAAGGGTCACTATTAGAATAGAGTACCTTGGTTTATTATCCCTATAGCTCCTGTTACTATCTGAAATTATTGTATTTATTTAAATATTAATTCCTCGTCTCCCCTACTAGAATGCAACCTCTATGAGACCACTGAAGATCTAAGTTTTGTTCACACTGTATCCCAAGTACACACAGCAAAAATTCAATCATCTGTTAAATGAATTGTTAATACCACTGGTTTTAGCAACCAGAAGACTACAGATAAGCATAGTGAAAGCCATTTCAGTAGAGTGATGGGGATGAATAACAAATAGGCCGTGCAATAAAAGAAGCCAAAAAAGTAGTAACAGAAAGCATAGACTACTCTTTAAAGTGGCTTTGTGTTGAAAGGATGCAGGAAGATGGTGGAGTAGTGGCTTGAAAGGAAGGCCAGGTCAAAGAAAGTTAAAAAAAACAAAAACAAAAACAAAAACAAAACAACACTAATGTTTGTTAGTTGAAAGGAAGAGACCAAAGCAGATTGAGCAATAAAGGTTCAGTAATGAAAGCTCAGTGAATATTGGTTTATATAGCACATATTTTAAAATCTTTATTGTGTAGAAAAACATAAAATGCCAAAAAAAAGCCTCAAAAAGAAAACACTCAAAGTACACAGCTTGAAGATTCACCACAAAGTGAATAGTCATCTAGCCAAGAAATATAACATTGCCAGAACTCCTCATTCAATGTAACTACTTTCCTTATTTTGCCTTAGGCTTTTACCATCTAAATATGGACCCTAAAAACTATGTTTTAGTTTTGCTTGCTTTGTAAACTTTATAAAAGAATCATAGAGTATTTATTCTTTTGTGTCTGAACTTCCTTTCCTCAACATTCTTGTGAGATTTACCCAAGTTGTTGCATATAACTGTGGTTTGTTCATTATCTTTGCTGCATGGCACACTACACCCATAGGCCAAAGGCATCAGCCTGTTTTTTGTACAGCTCTTGCATTAAGAACCGTTTTACATTCTTATGGTATTGCAAAAAATACAAAGATTATTTGACAGAGACTGTGTGTGGCCACCAAAGCTAAAATATGTATAGACAGTAAACACAATAACTTGTATTTGTATGAATATACCATCATATGCTAATCCATTCTGTTAATGATGCAATTTCCACTTTTTGGCCATTATAAACAATGCTGCTGTGAACAACTTTGACTTGTTTCTTAATGTGCAAATATCTACATTCTTATACATGGGTCCATACCTAAAAGTGGGATAAACAGATGAGGATATACATGTATTTGTCTTCAGAGGATAATGACAAAACAAAAAAATAAGAAAAGTGAAGGAAGTGAAAGGAAGATAATGATAAAAACTGCTTTCCAAAGTGGTTATATGAGTATTTATATTCCTTCCAGCAATGTATGAAAGTTGACACTATTCCACATATCACCAACATTTTTTATTGTTTGGTCTTTTTAATTTTAGCCATTCTGGTAGGTATGCAGTGATAACTCTTTGTGGTTTTAATTTGTATTTTCTAATTAATGAGGTTGAACATCTTTTAATAAGTTTTTTGGCCATTGAATATCCTTTTTTGTGAAATCCTCTATTCTCTCTCCCATGTTTTTATTGGGCTAACATTTTTTAATAGATTATATGAATTTCTTGATACAGCAGAGATAATTTTTATGTATGATGTAGGTAGGTATTGTTTAATTTATTCCTGTATGAATATTCAACTTTTTGAGCATGTTTTAGTTATTTATTTATTCATTCATTTATGTTTGAGACAGAGTCTCATTTTGTCACCCTGTGTAGAGTGCGATGGCAATATAGCTCACAACAACCTCAAACTTGTGGGCTCAAGTGATCCTCTTGCCCCAGCCTCCCAAGTAGCTGGGACTATAGGCTCCTGCCAGAATGCTCAGCAGAGTCTAACTCTTGCTCAGGCTGGGCTCAAACTCCTGAGTTCAAGCAATCTACTCACCTCAGCCTCTGAGAGTGCTAGGATTATAGGTGTGAGCCACCGCACCTGGCTGAGCATGATTTATTAGGAGGAGGTTTATCTTTGCAAATTAAGCATCCATGTATGTATAGGTCTGTTTCTGGAGTATCTGTTCTATTGCACAGGTTTACTTTCCAAGCTTATTTCAGCGCCAAATTATCCTAATTACAATTGTAATAAGATTTGATACCTGGTAAAGCAAAGTCTTCCAATCTTAGTCTTCTTTAAGAGAGTTTTAGCTCTTCTTGGTCCTTTGTATTACATTAGGATCAGTTTATCAAGTTTCACCCAAAAAAGTTGTCAAGAATTTTTATTTGATTTGCATTGAAACTATAGTTTTACCATCCACTATGGTAGCCATTAGCTACATATGGCTACTGAGTACTAGAAATGTGGCTAGTCCAAATTGTTAAGTGTAAAATACACAGTGAATTTCAAATGAGTATGAAAAAAATTTATAATATGTCGTTAGTCGTGTTTTAACATTGGTTACATGTTGAAATAATATCTTGAATAAACTGGGTTAAATAAACCATTATAATTTGGCTGGGTGTGATGGCTCACACCTGTAATCCTAGCACTTTGGGAGGCTGAGGTGGGAAGATCACTTGAGCTAAGTAGTTCAAGTCCAGCCTGAGCAAGAGCTAGACCCCATCTCTACTAAAAATAGAAAAATCAAGGAGGTAAGGTGGTACTCCTTGTAATCCCAGCTACTCAGAAGCCTGAGGCAGGAGGATCTTTTAAACCCCATAGTTGGAGGTTGCAGTGAGGTATCATGATGCCACCGCACTCTATATTTAAATCTTATACCTTACCTTTTTTGCTTGCCTTACCATATTAGCTAGAACCTCCAGAACAATGTGGACAGAAGTAGAATGGGCATTGTTATATTTCAAATATTGAAGGTAAAACTTTCAGTAGTTCACCATTAACATGAAGATATATGAGTTTGTTTATATTAAAACCATGTAATATTGATGAATTTCTTAGTTATTACTTATACTATAGCTGATGCTCTAAAATCTCATTTTTTAGTTTGAGGAATGTATTTTAAAATCTCATCAAAACATCTACATTAGGGAGTACTTACTTAAGAATCATAGTCATTGTTTCTTTTCGATCTTTTCCTTGGAAAGGTAGTGTGCCAGTGAGCATTTCAAACTACAGAAAGGCAAAATAATCAGCAGTATTAGCCAGTAAATATAAAGTCTCAAGGCCAGAAGATTTAAAGAAGCACCATCTTAATTAAAATCAAATCTTTATATTTTATTTTTTTAAATTTTGGATTAATATAAGAGTACATATGATTAGGTTAAATTGTGGTGTTTTTTGTTTGTTTGTTTGTTTGTTTTTTAAGGAAAAGTCTGAGTTGCATTTGAGTCCTTCACCTAAGAGGTGTGCCATATACCCCTACATTGTATCCATTAGGTGGGAGCTTACTGACTTCCTTCTCCTCCACTTCCCCACTCCCATTCTTTTTTTTTTTTGAGACAGAGTTTCACTATGTCGCCCTCAGTAGAGTGCTGTAGTGTCACAGCTCACAGCAACCTCAAACTCTTGGGCTTAAGCGATTCTCTTGCCTCAGCCCCCCGAGCAGCTGGGACTACAGCACCCACCACAATGCCTGGCTATTTTTTGTTGCAGTTGTCATTTTTGTCCAGCAGGCACGGGCTGGGCTCAAACCTGCCAGCTTCAGTGTATGTGGCCAGTGCCCTACTCACTGAGCTACAGGCACTGAGCCCCCTCCCCTGTTCTTGAATTTAATTGTGTAAAACCAAATCTTACAAAATTGCTACATAATAAACCAAGTGATTCATATTTCTACAATGTTAATTATAGAACTTCTTGATATTTAGTAAGATAAGTGAGCTACATAGTTCTTTTGCAGAAGTTAGTCACATTTTATATGGCGATTTTATAGTATAGATGTGTGAACAATTTGACAGACTTCAATATTCATTAAGAACTTATTTTGTAGGGTCACTTACTAATAGATTTCTGGACCAGGTTCTCCCGAAAAGTAAACACAATTAATGCTTTAGATTATTATTATTAGCTGAAAGTAAGTGGCAATATATTTTTCCCTTTTCATATTAGAATGAGATAGAAGCAACTAATGGATTCCATAGTCCTTCTACACTGCATGCAGTAATTCTTTTTGGTTATCTATTACATATAGTATAAAATACAGGAAATAAATATACCAGCTTCTCTCTTATAACACTTACTTCTGATTCTCATTTAACAAACAAAACAATCTCTTTCTTCCCAAAACCCCCCAAATCCAAACCTTACCATCAGTACACCAAAAGACCACCAGTCAGCACTCTGAGTATGACCTCGACGATTAACTACTTCTGGAGCCATATATTCCACAGTTCCACAAAAAGAATATGCCTTCTTTTCATGGTCAATAGACTCTTTACTTAGGCCAAAATCTACCAAAATAAATATTAATTTCATAAATATCCTACAATAATTTTGCATATGTAAATTTTAAAGTTAGAGTTCCAACATTTATGCTAATTATTAAAAATTTTGATCCAAGTTTTTAACACATTATATTACTTAATACTTATATCATAATCAACCTTAAATGATGAAATAATATAGAGTAGGAGAGAACAGTTTAAAATGAGAATCTTTACCTGTTAACTTGATGTGACCTTCTTCATCAAGAAGTATGCTGAAAGAATATAAAGTCAGAAAATCTTTTTAAATCACTCAATAGAGATTCATAGAAGCTAAAATTGAAATTACTTCCTTAGATGTAGATCATTACACATTTATTCTAAAATATTGCTTTAGGTTGTGAATAAGAAAGCAATGGTAAAGGAGGAAAAATTATTTTGATATACATTTATAACAAATCCCAAAGGCAATGCCATGAACTTGTATCAATGAGACATGAGAGCTTTAAAATGATTAGGAAAAGAATAAAACAACCTACACTCTTCTAAGCTGTTCTTTATAATGCCTTTCTGCAGAGGGGGCCTGACTAAACCCCCTGGAGCTTGCATAATAGACAGAGGATCTAAATATTGAAGTCAAAATCATTAAATTTGTCATTCTTTTGTTTATTTTTAAAAAGTATCTGGGCTCGGTGCCTGTGGCTCAAGAGGCTAAGGCGCCAGCCAGATCCACCTGAGCTGGCAGGTTTGAATACAGCCCAGGCCTACCAAACAACAATGATGGTTGCAAACAAACAAACAAACAAAAAAATAGCCGGGTGTTGTGGCGGGTGCCTGTAGTCCCAGCTACTTGGGAGGTGGAGGCAGCAGAATCTCTTGAGCCCAGATGAGCTGTGAGCTGTGATGCTATGGCACTCTACCCAGGGCGACAGCTTGAGGCTCTGTCTCACAAAAAAAAAAAAAAAAAAAAAGGATCTGACTTAATAATAAGATTCCTTCCCAAATTTTTCTCTGATATAACCTACACAATCCTCTTCTCTTCAACACACTACCTTCCTTGCACTTCTTGTTTTTCACTGACTCATCCCTTCACTGCATATATTCTTCAGTGTTTTCTAAGTAAACTGTGAGCCCCTAGGTTTGCCCTTATTCATCTTTATAGCTCAGTGTCTGGTAGAGCATAGAACAAATAAGAAATATTTGTTGAATGAATAAGGCCAGATGGCAAAGAGCCTTTAAAGCATTCCAAATAGTTTAGGCATCTTCTCAAGGACAAAGGAGACCATGAAAGGTAAACATGCATGGAAGGTAGAGGTAATCGGATCTGCAACTTTAGAAAACAACATAGAGAGAAAATAAAGGGCATTAAGTGAGCTCACTGGCTTATGATAAGGAACAACTGGAGAATGATACTCAGGTTTCTGGCTTGAGCAGGTACTTGAGTGGAAAATAATCCCATTTAAGGAGCTATAGAAAAGAGTGAGTACTAAGCTGTAGGCCAGTATCTGTATTTCTGCATAGGTTTTTAGTATACTCACTTGAAAGGCCAAGTAATAAACTGTTTCACTTATATTTAAAGCTATCCCACAACACAGGCATTTCCTTACTTTTAATTGTAACTCAAATATGTGCAAGTCAGAATTTGTTATAAGAAAATTTTACTATGACAAAAATATTCCATCCTTCGTACTTCGTCAATTCATACATAATTACAACAAAGTTTATCACTGAGGGTAATGCAGTAGAGGCATATTTTTCAAGTTTCTTTAATTATAAGGTACTTATTATGAAACAAATATCAATTTTGATGCTTGATTATGAAGCAGACCAACATATCTAAAGCATATGTAGCATAATGGGCATTGTTAGATATAGCGGGTCTCACCTCCCCTTCTGTCTAATTAATATAAGAAAGACAGTTATAAAAGCAAAACAAACCTCAAGTCATTCTTGGTAGTTTTGAAAGGAAAAAAGAAAATACAGTAGAACTTTCACAGTTGGCCACTTCCATACATTGACAACCTCAAGTTGACCTAATTTTTGTAGACCAGAGATACATGTATCAGTACAGTAGGCCTAGTTCCTTATGTTGACCACCTCTGCATGTTGATTAGTTTGTTACAGTCCCTTGGGTGGTCAGCGGTTCTCAACCTTCCTAATACTGTGACTCTTTAATACAGTTCCTCATGTTGTGGTGACCCCCAAGCATAAAATTGTTTTCGCTCCTACTTCATAACTGTAATTTTGCTACTGTTATGAATTGTAATGTAAATATCTGATATGCAAGAGACCCCCAAAGAGGTGGTGACCCACAGGTTGAGAACTGCTGGTATAGGTAAAAGGACATTATTTATACCTTCTACAGCATATGTATTCTTTAAAGATAACTATGCCCATACTTTGTTTCTAAAAGAAAAATCCAACTGTATCATTCTCAATAGTTACTTTTTCAATAATTCATAATTATTTTAAGTCGTATTTATTATAACAGAGCTCTAGCTAAAAGAATCTGTAGAACTCCTAACATAAAACATTTGGCCTAAAATTTAAATTTCTGTGTGATGGTATTTACTTGGATTATTTACCAATTAAACATTAGTTCAATTTAATAGCATCATTTAGTTTTAGACACCTATGTGATCTGTAAGTAATCTTACCTACATTTGATCTTATTCAAGCCTTGAGACAGGGCCCATGCTTTATATGTACCATGACCAATGCTAACACAATAATCTAAAATAAATATATTCAATTAAATGACATTAAACAGTAACACTGATTTTTTTCTTATGAATATGTTTATAGTAATTTTTTCTTCTAATGACTATATACTTGAATATTTATTCTCACCAAGAATTTTGTGTCATACTAGTTAAAAGTTGGGAAAATAATGAGGACAATTTGGGGAATAAAAGACAAAACATATGACTTATCCAAAACCCAAAATGTATGAAAAACAAATACAAAATATAAAAGTATGACAATATCTAAATGCTCACTTTAGAGTTTCAGAGGAGAATTTCCTCTATTTCCTGTCTCAATATATAAATTTTACATATAACATTTTAAAATAATATTCAGCATTCTTGATAGGATGATGGTTATATAGCTCTGCAAAGATAATAAAAACCAGTGAAGTGTACACTTTAAATGGATTATTTTGTATTGTATGTGAATCACAACTCAAGAGAGCTGTTTGTTTGTTTATTTATTTATTTATTGAGACAGAGTCTCACTATGTCGCCCTCAGTAGAGTGCCATGGCATCACAGCTCACAGATACCTCAAGCTCTTGGGCTTAAGTGATTCTCTTGTCTCAGACTCCCAAGTAGCTGGGACTAACGGTACCCACCACAACGCCCAGCTATTTTCTTTTGTTGCAGTTGTCACTGTTGTTTGGCAGGCCTGGGCCAGGTTTGAACCTGCCAGCCCTGGTGTATGTGGCTGGTGCCCTAACCACTGAGCTATAGGCGCAGAGCCAACAGAGCTGTTTAAAAATAGTCCTGATAGAGCAAGGCTCTTGCTTATATTCTTTAAAAAAAACAAAAACAAAACAAAACAAAAAAAAACCAAAACTCTCTCCTACTCAGTAGCAGAGAAACACTGACAAATTAAAACAAAGAAATATGTACAATTTAAATAATAACAGCTTCTTGAAGAAGACTGATATTATAAAAGCTGTGGGAAATTTATTCAACTCACACTTAAAATTTTAAACTATGTGGAGAAAAAAATTTTCAATAAATGATATTTGGGGGAAAGGGTTAGCTCCAAACCATCCTTCATACAAATAAATAAATAAATAAATAAAGTTAAAAGTAAAAAAATAGAAGCCATAAAGTTAAAAGAAAAATATCAGACCCATGGGATTGACAAAGCCTTTTAATAATAAAAGTAATGGAAGAAACCATAAAAGAAAAAAGATTGACAGATCTGAGGAAAAAAACGTATAGGTTAAATAACATAAATAAAAGTTAAAATTAAAAGACTGGAAAATGATATTTGTAATATATGTCAAATGGTTAAAATTCTTAATTTTTAAAGCTCTCTTATAAATCAATGAGAAAAAATAACATTTTAAAAGAAAAATGGACCAGGTATGGTGGCTCACGTCTATAATCCTAGCTCTTTGGGAGGTGGAGGTAGGAGACTTGCTTGAGATCAGGAGTTCAAGACCAGCCTGAGAGGCATGACAAGACTCATGTCTACAAAAAACCTCAGAAAAATTAGCTGGGCATGGTAGTGTGTGCCAGTAGTCCCAGCTATTTGGGAGGATGAGGTGGAAGGATTGCTTGAGCCCAGGAGTCTGAGGTTATAGTAAACTGTAATGACATCACTGCACTCAACCCTGGGCAACAAGACCAAGACTGTGTCTCAAAAAAATAAAATAAAATAAAAGAAAAGAAAAATGAACAAAAGCCATGAACAGAAAAGTGACACAAAAGTACAAATTACCAAATTAAAGTTAAAGGATTCACATGAAAACAGAACAGAACAGAAAATTGACACAAAAATACAAATTATCAAATTAAAGTTAAAAGATTCACATGAAAACAATATAATATTTATTGGTTGAGATTTAAAAAGTATGAAAATACACAGTGTTAGCTGAGACAGTGTAGCACAAGCCCTCTGATATAATGCTATGGGAATTTTATGAAAACTCTCCTTTATTTTTTACAACTTACTTTACTAAATAATTAATTATATTATACTGTATTCAACTTAGTAGCATGATTCCTTACTTTTCTGGTTTTAAGTCTCTATAGATTATTCCCAGGCTATGCAGATGATCTAAAGCAAGTGCAAGTTCAGCCAAGTAGAATTTGACATCTTCCTCTGTGAACATCACCTAAAATAAAAAAATAATTTTTCTCTATTTTGTCTGCGTTCTTTATAAATATTCAAAAAAAATATAAATATGTTAACTATACATAGCTATAGCTACAATTTGGTCATGAAAGAATTTGCAAATTACCAAAACAGACAACCAATCACTTACTAAATACTAACTATGTGCTGTGGGAGAAATAATTTAACATTTTGTTAAGTAACAACTATATTCAGGTTATGCCACTATTGTCCCAGCACAGTAACATTTTAGAAATGAAAAATGATCTTTAAAAATGCATGCTGACATTCCACTACTAATTGTTTAATGATACTTTGTTGATATAGTATGCCTTCTGAAAAAACTATAAAAGCAGCAGCATTTAAGACAAAGATAGTTTACTTGTTAATTTAAAGTCCTGCTTTCAGAATAAATTCAAAACATTGAAAAGAACTCTTTTTGGCTTGGATTCTTCACCGTTAAGAATCTTATGCCACTAGAGAAAATACAATAAATATAATACTGAACTTTAATAAAGCTTTAGTTGAAATAGGATGCATATAAATAGATTAAAAATAGAGATTAATTATATACCTCTTTGGATAAGCGTGTAAACAAATCTCCTCCCCTGAGAAAATCCAAAATAAGATACAACTTCCCTTCAGTTTGAAAAGCTGAATGAAGAAATGAAAATTTCCATTTAATTCACTGTAATTTATTTTGTTTAGGCTTCCATTAGGTCATTCACGAATGAATATTTTTAGCAAATTAATGATTATGTCATAAATCTAAACTTATTTTAACTCAGAAGAAAACCACTGATTTCTCTTAGTTTCCGCATGGAAATGTTAAATGCAGTATTTCTTATTATGAAACCACTAGATTTTCTACAGGAATACAATAATTCTAACCATGTGATCCATAAGAAAAACTCAAAGCAGAAAAAAGACCCACTTAAACATAATACAAAAACCATGCCACTAGCTACAGAAAAAAATGTGGGTTGGTTTGATTTAATTACACATAATAAGAATTGCCACACTTTTACCCACTGAGAAACAGCACATGACTTTGGGAAAAAGAATGGTGAGAATAGTTTTAGGACCTTGACATTTGGGATCTTTTTTGCCTTTAGGTTGGGCTAATACACATAGACTACAAAATGCTGGCACATTATTATTAATTATTATAATAAAAAGCAATGATTATCATTACCTGTTTCTATGGTTACTACTCAGAAACTAACTTTATAATGTTTAAAAGAAACATAAAGTAAATGCAATAGAAGTTTCTAAAGTTTGTCTAAGTAGTAATAATGGTTTAATTTCTAGACTTGCTAAACACATAAAAAATATATATTTCTATAGAGTAGTATAGCTAAATGCACTCAGGGAGTAGGGGGTGAGGTGGGAGGTGGTTTACAACTTACCATAATGCAACTTGACAATAAAAGGATGATTAACTTCTACCAAGATATCACGTTCCATTTTTGTCCGAACACGGTCTCGTACTATAAAAGAGTGTGGATATGCTACATTGTAATATCTTTCAAAGATAATCTTTAAAACATATTCTTTTTTGTGCCTATATTAAACAAAACTTTATGTCCATAAAAATATGAACTTTTAATTTATTGCTTTTATTTATAAAATATATCTTTTATGACATTATATAACCAAAAGAAGTCATACATATTTATACAAACCATGTTTTTTTTTTTGCAGTTTTTTTTTGGCCAGGGTTGGGCTTGAACCCACCATCTCCAGCATATGAGGCCGGCGCCCTACTCCTTTGAGCCACAGGCACCACCCACAAACCATGTTTTAAAGGTGAAAAAAAAAAAAATACAGAGAACACATTAGGTGTTGGGTTTAACATGTATAAGTAGTTTAATTACAGTTTTGGAAAATGGCAAAAAAAGCATGTGATTTTTAAGAAAACAAAGCATCTTAATTAAATAGTAAAAACTAAAAAAGAGAATAGGTTTCAACATCCTTACCAGCCCTATCAACTCAATTCAATGAATATTCATTAAGCATCTATAAAAATGTGGCAGAAGTGGTAAGGAATGGATATACCCAAAGAGGCCTATTTCAAGGGAGGGAAGAGAATATAAGGGAGAGAGAAGAGATACTGCATATAGCTAAAAAAGCAAAGGTTTTGGAGTCATATCTGGATTCAGATCTGTGTAAATCTTGAGCAAGATACTCATTTAAACTTTCTGAGCCTCAATTACCTCTCAGTAATACAATGGGGATAACACCACTGTACCCTTGAGAAGTGTGTGATCATGTGAGATAAAGTATGTATACTGAGATCTTGGTATGTAAGAGATATTTGATTAAATGGTAGCTGTCATCATTATATCCAAAAGTAGCACCATGAATATGATTAAAGAATAAAACAATTTATTACCAGCAATGAGTAGTACAGGAATTCAGAGAAGAGCAACATGGGTTTTACTTGCATAGGAAAGCTAGAGCAAAGAGGTGGGGTTAGGGCACAAGCTTTGACTTTTCAAGTGGAATTTAGATGGGTGGGAAGGCTAAGGCCTAAAAAAGAAGAGTCCAGGCATGGAGTACCAGTGCAATCAAAGACATAGAGGCATTAACAATGAATAGAAAGGAACCAAATCAATGTGGAAACAGAGCTTTGTTACTGATGAGGTGATGTAGGGAGGATCCAGATTCTTGACAAATTGGGGTGCTAGGAAGAATTTATATTTGATCCTGTCAGCAAAACTCTTTCAGCAACCAACATTTCCTGAGCCAAGTCTACATGTTAGGCACTAGGGATACAAATACAAATAAAATCATCTTCAAGAAGCTTGTAATCCAGTGGAAAAGACAGATAAGTAAATAAATGATTAGAACTCATTTTGGGAAATACTCTGAATGGTATGTATCAAAGATTAAAATAGAAAAAATGGGGTGTAACCATAGCACTTTGGAAGGCTGAGGTAGGAGGATGGCTTGAGATCAGGAGTTTGAGACCAGCCTGGGCAATAAATTGAGACATTTTCACCCCCCCCCCCAAACACGCACATTAAAAAAAAAAAAAGAAAAAGAAAGAATGGGAAACAGAATCTTTTTGAGGTGCTAGGAACAGGAAGAAGGTTGAGTTGGTTTCATTTTCAATTTATGGTGACCACAGATATTTAAAATATAGAAATAAGACTTCTGAGGAAAATTAAGCAGCTAAAAAATATCCTGTTTTTGCCATTCTACTGGTTTTCCATCCCTTAGTGGGAAATTTCAGTGCCACTGACAGCAAATGGGTAAATCAGGGATAAGAATTGTTCTTGATGTCTATACAGCTGTCTTTTAACTGACTTAACTAGTTAGTATATCAAATTCAATATCAGTGTCTGACTTATCTTGTCCTATCACTACAACTCTGGTATCCTCCTTATAATGTCTGACAGGTCCTTTCTATTTTTTATGTGAATAAAATTCATCACCAGGGCCTGTTGGTAATTCTGTTCCAGTCTAGCCTAAATTTGTCTTTTTTCTATTGCTACCCACATAATTTTGGATTAGTTTCTACTAACCTCAAAGCTGATTCCAAATTTCTACCTTTTAATAAGTACAAACCTTACCATTTAAAAATCACTCCCCTGTTCAGTAAGCAGCAAAAATATCCACCAATATGTTTATTATATATTCTTCTTCTATTATTCTACCACACTGAAAAGAACAATTATTTGGGAATTAAGAACTATAGTTTAGTGGCTATACTATTAACTAGATAAGATACTTTAGTGAAATTGTTTCATTGCTCACGGACTTCCTATTTCCTCCCGTACAAAATGAGGGGCTAGAATAAGAGGATTTTCTTTTGTTTGTGATTATCTGGTAAGATAGTTTTCTTTCCAACATTTCTATATATATACACTCACTGATAAGACTTTTTTTTTATTGTTAAATCATAGCTGTGTACATTAGTGCAATCGCCTAAGATGCACCATAGATGTGGCCCCACCCATTACCCTCCCTCCTTGTTTAGCTGATAATAAGCACTAGGAGTTTCCCACTAAAGAATTTCTTCATTTTGTTGGAGGTGGGACTTGTGTAATAATTCTAATTCTGGTTTCTTTTGGTACGTCAAGACCTAGTGACAAACATAAACCATTTTACAATCAGCATTTTGATTAATATACACTAGTTTGGAAGAAGGTATATTTTATATTGGCCAACTTGTAAACCCTAAATAGAATTTGTTAATACTGACTTATGCTGGCAAAGCAACTAGGTCCTCTGAAATAATTTTTTTTTAATATAGTAGTTACTAGATTTAAACCCTCCTTTGAACACAAGAGTGAACAAGAAGAAATTCTATGTTTCTAGGACTATGTATTAACAGTTTTAAGCAGTGGTTTACAGAGCCTTTTAGGACAATAGGCCACTTTAATAGGACAGAAGTCCCCATTAATTTGACCTAATGTCATTGACTTCTATCTGACCCAATTTATTGCATTAATAGGAATTTTAAAATGGAAAGAGACTTCTGATTAAACATGGATGTTTTACTTATTACTTTCTTCCAAACTCCCACTGAAATGACAATAATGGAAAAATTATGCATAAACTCACAAAGCCAGGAAGCGACAGGAGAGGAAGTAATAGCACAAGATGAGTAAGTGGTATCTAACAAAGAAGACTAAAGAAAGCTAAAATCTAAGCTGAACAAAAGGAGCCAGTGAAAAATAAGCAAATTCTTGCCTTGGAACCCCCTCCAATCAGCTTTTTAGTACCTCACTATTAAAGCAGAAAAAGATAGCAAAGGATCCCCAGGCATTTGTGTTTGGAAATGAAAACATAAAAATAAACAGAAAAAAAAGGAATAAAGGGAAACAAAGTGAGAAACAGAAGAAAAAAACAACAAAATTCAACCTTGTAATTTAAATCTATTGTGAGAGCAAAAATGATATAATACCCATGAAATAAGAACAAGAACCTTTACAAAGGGTGGGGCAGGAGAAGGAATATGTATCCTCAGCAAATAAACTACAAGGAAAGGACAAGAAGTAGAGACAGAGCTCATAGATAAAAAGACTTAGAGATATCAACCAATTGCAAACTGTAGCCCTTATATGTATGGATCTTGATTTAAACACATTATGTAAAGAAAACTGAACCGTAACAGTAGGAACAAGTAGAAATTTCAACACTGAGTAGATACCTGTATGTTAATTTTTTAGGCATAATATCAGAGTTGTTTCTTTAAGGAGTCTTTACCTTTTAAAGATTAAGTAGGTAAGATATTATGCAATGTCAGGGATTTGCTTCAAAATATCAAGAGGGGAAGGAGGAGAATATACATTTAAAAAGTCAATAGAGGCTGGGCATGGTAGCTCATGCCTGGAGTCCTAGCAGTTTGGAAGGCCAAAGCAGGAAGATCACTGGAGCCCAGAAGTTCAAGAACAAACTGGGCAACATTGTTTCTACAGAAAAAAATTTTTTAACTTGGGCAGAACCTGTGGCTCAAAGGAGTAGGGTGCTAGCCCCATGTGCTGGAGGTGGCGGGTTCAAACACAGCCCCAGCCAAAAACTGCAAAAAAAAAAAAAAAAAATTAACTCAGCTTGGCCTGGTAGCACATGTCTGTAGTACCACCTACTTGGGAGGCTAAGGCAGGAGGATTGCTTGAGCCCAGGAGTCTGAGGTTGCAGTGACCTATGAAGATAGGTGATGAAAGTTATCAGAAAACAGAAAAAAAGAACAAGACAAAAATCGAAAATAGAAGGGGTATAAAGAAAGGGGAGGCCCAACATATTCAAAAGAATAGCAGTTACAAAATGAAGAAATGATATAAAAATTTCCCAAGACTGAAATGCATTTCTAGGTGGAAAGAGACCACCTCATATCTGATATGATAAAGAATTTAAAAAGCTCACTACATAGGCTTGGTGCTTGTAGCTCAGCAGCTAGGGCACCAGCCACGTACACCAGGCTGGCGGGTTCAAACCCAGTTTGGGCCTGCTAAACAACAATGACAACAACAACAAAAAATAGCCAGGCGTTGTGGTAGGCGCCTGTAGTCCCAGCTACTTGGGAGGCTGAGGCAAGAGAACTGCTTAAGCCCAAACGTTTGAGGTTGCTGTGAGCTGTGACGCCACAGCACTCTACCGAGGGCAGCACAGTAAGACCCTGTCTCAAAAAACAAACAAACAAACAAACAAACAAACCCCACTTTACAAATTTCAGAACACTAGTGATAAAGAGTAGATTCTAAGGACTTCCAAAGAAAAGCAGCTCATACACAAAGGACTGAGTGTCAGAATGGCAATAAACTTCATCATTGCATCATAAGAAACTAAAAGACAAGGGAAGTAATGCCTTCAAATATCTGAGGGAAAATTGTTTCTGAACTAGAATTTTACACCTAGCCAAATTATAAATTTAGTGACATGTGGGGTCACGAAAAACTCACTATCCATTAACCCTTTTTGAGGTAGCTACTATGTGATGTATTCTACCAAAACTAGAAAGTAAACTGAGAAAAAAGATAGATAACCAAATTTAGAGAAAGAGATCAGAGTACAGCAAAGGTGTGAAGGAATATGACTCCAGGAGACCATTCGGTTTAGCTAAGAACAATTTTTATAAAGCTGTAGAAATGAAAACATTACTGGGAAGACGTGAAAAGGGAAATAGTGTGTGGGTGGCAGTGTGAGAACTAAATACTCACCTTCCATGTTCGGAAGTCAATAGATTATACCTTCAAATAAAAACAATCAAAGAACTGCAATATAAGAGTAGTAAATATGAAGGTAAATGGTAGAAGCAGGAGTAAAGGGTTCAAAGTTATTGTCTTCTGGGGGTCAAGAACTGGGATAGGCAGCAGGGTGAGTAAAGCACTGTTATCTTACATGATGAGACTCTGTACAGACACTGCTTTGATTAAAATAAAAATTATATTCAAGAACACATTCAGAGGCTGGGCGTGGTGGCTCAAGCCTGTAATCTTAGCACTATAGAAGGCTGTTGCAGGAGGATCTCTGGAAGCTAGGAGTTTGAAACCAGATCTGGTAATAGCGAGACCCTATTGCTATAAAAAATAAGAGTTGTCTGTGGAGGGGGTGTGCCTGTAGTCCCAGCTCCTAGGGAGACAGAGGCAGGAGGACTGCTTGAGTCCAGGAGTTGGAAGGTTCAGTGAGCTATGATGATGCTACTATATATTCTAGCCTCAAGACAAGGTTTTGAAACCTTGTCTCAAAAACAAACAAAAACAAAAAACCCAAACCACATTTGGAATTATCTAGCAGCTCGTAAGTCAAATATTTTCACTTTCCTATGATTTCTCCCATAGCTTATGTCTATAAAATTTTATATAATTGTACTAGCTCAAGTTCTTATAATTTCTCACTTACATATTTTCCCTAAGTATATTATTGTAATTATATCTAAATATTAAAAATTCATTTTAATAATATCCAATTAAAGGGCAAACCATAATTTCTAAATCTCCCTCTATTTTTCAATGTGTATATGATTTCTAAATTCTTGCTATTGTAAATAATGTTGCAATCAGAATTTTCAAGCACACAAATTCCTTTCTGTGGTTATTTGCTCATGTTAATTTAGCAGCAATAATGACTCTCTGTACTTATTGCAAAGCTGCTTTCCATTTCATACTGCCATCATAAGAAATAATTCATTATTTTAATATGCATCTTTGATTTTCAGCAAAACTGAGCACTTCTCCAAAGATTGTTTATTTTCTCTTCTTGTGTAAACTTTATTCTAAAACCCTTTTAGGTAGAATGTATAATGATATTTCTTAGTAACTCCTAACTCCACCTTTCTTTATATATTAGTTGAAATTCTATTGCAAGAAAGTAGTCCTAAGAGGGAAATTTATTGCATTAGATGCCTACATCCAAAAAACAGAAAGAGCACATCAGTAAACTAATGAATCATCTTAAAGAAATGAAAAAGAACAATCCAATCCCAAACTTAGCAGAAGAAAAGAAATAACCAAAATTAAATTAGAAATAAATGAAATTGAAAATAAAAGCAGCGTTCAGAAAATTAATGAAACAAAAAGTTGGTTCTTTGAAAGGATAACTAAAATCAATAAACTATTGGCCAGATTAACCAGAAATAGAGAAGTAAAATCTTTAATAACCTCAATCAGCAATGAAAAGGGGGAAATAACAACTGATACCACAGAGATACAAGAGATTATTTCTGACCACTACCAAAAACTTTATGCCCAGAAATTTGACAATGTGGAGGAAATGGACCAATATCTGGAATCACACTATCTTCCTAGATTTACCCAGGAAGAAATAGATCTCTTGAACAGATCAATATCAAGCAGTGAGATTGCAGAAACAATAAAAAAGTTTCCAACAACAACAAAAAAAAGCCCAGAACCAGATGGCTTCACATCAGAATTATATCACACCTTCAAAAATGAGCTTTGTACCTATACTGCAGAACCTATTCCAAAACCAGGAAAGGACCTAATAAAAAAGCAGAACTACAGACCAATTTCACTAATGAATATCGATGCAAAAATACTTAACAAAATCTTAGCAAATAGACTGCAGCTATTCATTAAAAAAACTCATACATCACGATCAAGTAGGCTTCATCCAAGGCATGCAAGGTTGGTTTAACATATGCAAATCCATAAATGTAATATACCATATCAATAGAAGCAAAAACAAAGACCATATGATTCTTTTAGTAGATGTAGAAAAAGATTTGACCAAATTCAGCATCATTTTCTAACAATAACACTCAAGAAAATAGGCGTAGGTGGCACACTTCTTAAGCTGACTGAAGCCATCTATGACAAACCCACAGCCAAAATCATACAGAATGGTGTAAAACTGAAAGCTTTTCCACTTAAAACTGGAACCAGAGAAAGATGTCCACTATCACCACTATTATTCAACAGAGTTCTAGCCAATGCAATGAGGCAAGAGATGGATATAAAGGGTATCCAAATGGGGGAAGAGAAGGTCAAACTCTCTCTCTTTGTTGATGATAAGATCTTATACTTAGAAAACCTCAAAGACTCAACCACAAAACTCCTGGAAGTGATCAAGAAATACAGTAATGTCTCAGAGTATAAAATCAATGTCCACAAATCAGTAGCCTTTGTATATGCCAATAACAGCCAAGTTGAGAAGCAAATCAAGGACACAATTCCCTTCACAGTAGCTTCAAAGAAAATGAGATACTTAGGAATATACCTAACAAAAGAGGTGAAAGATTTTTTCAAAGAGAATTAAGAAACCCTAAGAAAGAAATGGCAGAAGACATTAACAAATGGAAAAACATACCATGCTCTTGGCTGGGAAGAATCAACATTGTCAAAATGTGTATTCTACCCAAAGCAATCTACAGATTCAATGCAATCCCCATTAAAATACCAACATCATATTTTGAAGAATTGGAAAAAATAGTACTTCGGTTTGTATGGAACCAGAAAAAATCCAGTATAGCTAATACTATTCTTAGTAATAAAAACAAAGTTGGAGGCATCACCCTACCAGACTTCAGGCTATATTATAAGTCCACAGTAATCAAAACAGCATGGTTTTGGCACAAAAACAGAAACATAGACATATGGAACAGAATAGAAAACCAAGAGATGAAACTAGTCTTTAACTTGCATCTGATCTTTGATAAACCAAACTAAAGCATATAGTGGGGAAAAGGATCCCTAGTCAACAAACGGTGCTGGGAGAACTGGATAACCACATGTAAAAGACTGAAACTCAACCCACACCTTTCGCCCCTTACAAAAATTGACTCAAGACGGGTAAGAGACTTAAATTTAAGACACAAAACAATAAATATCTTAGAAGAAAGTGTGAGGAAAACTCTTGATGATGTTGGACTGGGGAAAAATTTTATGACAAAGACTTCAATGGCCAATACAACAACAAAAATTAACAAATGGGACTTAAGCTGAAAAGCTTCTGCACAGCTAAGGACACAAGTAAAGCAAAAAGACAATCTTCAGAATGGGAAAAGATATTTGCAGGGTTTTAGTCTGACAAATGGTTGATATCTAGAATCTACAGAGAACTCAACAACAGAAAAAGAGTAAATAATCCCATCTACCTCTGAGCAAGAGATATGAACAGAACCTTCTCTAAAGAAGACAGGCAAATGGCTAATAAACATTTGAAAAAATGCTCATTGTCTCTGATCATCAGAGAATGCAAATCAAAACCACGCTGAGATACCACCTAACCCCAGTGAGAATGGCCCACATCGTAAAGTATCAAAGCTGCAGATGCTGGCATGGATGTGGAGAGAAGGGAACACTTTTACACTGCTGGTGGGACTGCAACCTTTTTGGAAGGAAGTATGGAGAATCCTCAAAGAACTCAAATTAGACATCCCATTTGATCCTGCACTCCCATTATAAGACATCTACCCAGAAGAAAAAAAAAAAATCATTTTATCATAAGGACATTTGCACTGGACTGCTTACTGCAGCTCAATTACATTTGCCAAAATGTGAAATCACCTAAATGTCTACCAACCCAGGAACAGATTAACAAGCTGTGGTATATGTACACCATAGAATACTATTCAGACATTAAAAAGATGGAAAATTTACATCTTTTGTATTAACATGGATGGAGGTGGAACACATTCTTCTTAGGAAAGCATCACAAGAATGGAGAAGCAAGAATGCAATGTACTCAATTCTAATATGAAGGCAGTAGATGATCTAATACAAGGTGGGGGGGGGTAGGGGAAAGAAAGAGGGATTGAGTAGAGGGGAGGAGGAAAGACAACGGGGGAGGTCACAGTATATGGCACACCTCTTGGGGGCAGGACACAATTACAACTGTAATCAGTGTAATCTAATTCTTTGTACCCTCAATGAATCCCAAACCAAAAAAAAAAAAAAAATTCTATTGCAAGAAAAAGCTTTTATTTCTCTTCCATTAATTAACTTATGGATTCTTGTTTTATTCAATGGGCTGTAATCTATCACCATCATTCATTACTGCTATGTTCAAATTGTCCCAGATTGGCCAGTAGGAGCCCTTTAATTAACTCCTTATATTGACATTTGAATATGAGATGAAATAATTTCCTGTTGTCCTATTTATATTATTTTTCATTGTATAAAACTACAAAAAAATTTTTTATACTGTCAATTTGTTAGCAATTTGCTCGATATCTCTTCCTAAGTTTTCCTAGATGTGTTACCTTGGAAAATTCAGTTGGGCTGGAATTATTTACAGTGTAGGGTTTAAGAGAAGACTCTAAACATTTTCTGGGTTGTAGCCTGGCACAGTGGCTCACGTCTATAATCCTACTGCTCTGGGAGGCTGAGGTGAGTGGATTGCTTGAGTGCAGGAGTTCAAGATCAGCCTGAGCAAGAGCAAGTCCTTGTCTCTACTAAAAATAGGGAAAACTAGCCTGGTTTGGTGGCAAGCACCTGTAGTCCTAGCTATTTGGGATGCTAAGGCAAGAGGAACTCTTGAACACGAGAGTTTGAGGTTTCTGTGAGCTATGCTGATGCCACTGCACTCTACCAAGGGTGTCTCAAAAAATAAAAAAAAAAAGTTTTCCAAATTTCTCAGAGGCATATAAGAAAACATCATGAAATCATTATTTAATTTCCCACTGTTTTGTATAACTGCTTTGTCATACAGAGCAGCAGGTACTCAACATTGTTGTAATAAATATATTAAAATGTAACATACATTTTGTACTATTTCATTCCATTGATTTCTATGCCTGTATTATTCCCCTCCAATAATATTCTGAACTGCTGCTGCTTTAAATAATATTCAGTACTTGATGGCTTAATCTCTTCTCAATACTCTTTTATAAAATATTCTGGATTAAGAAATGAAATTCTGAATCATTTTAAGTTTTAAGGAAAATGCAACTGGACTCTTAATGATAGATGGTTATAAGAGTACTGATATTCTTTTCTTTCTTTTTTTTTTTTTTTGAGACAGGGCTTCACTAGATTGTTGCTTGGGCTTGGAGTGTAGTGGCATCATCATAGCTCATTACAACCTCAAATTCCTGAGCTCAAGTGATCTTCCTGACTTAGCCTCTGATGCAACTATAACTATAGGTGTGTGTCACTAAGCCTGACTAATTGTTTTTTATTTTTTTGTAGAAATGGGGTCTCACTCTTGCTCAAGCTAATTTTGAACTCCTGGCCTCAAGTGATCCTCCTGTCTCAAGTTTCTCAAAGTGCTAGGATTACAGGTGTGAGCCACCGAGCCTGGCCTGAGATTCTTAACAGTTAGCCTTCTCTAATAGGACTTAGACATTTATTTCCTTTCATGCTATATTTTAGGCTTCTTAGAGTTTTGTAGTTTCCTTTTCATATAATCCACATAAAATGCCATTAAGTACATAAAAATAAACTACTTTTGTGAATGAATTGAGTTCAATTAATGGAGTTTTGTAACATGGAATTCATGACAATAAAGTTATTATATAAAAGTAGCAATAGGCTGGGTGCAGTGGCTCATGCCTGTTGTCCCAGCACTTTGGAGGTTGAGGAGGGAGGATTGCTTGAGCTCAGGAATTTGAGATCAGCCCAAGCAACATAGTGAAACCTTGTCTCTACAAAAAAAAAAAAAAAAAAAAAAAAAAAAAAAAAAAAAAAAAAAATAATCCAGGGGGGCTGGGGCCTGCCCCCCGCCCCAGGTACTCAGGAGGGGGGG